>LQRL01023768.1:0-12678 GCA_001703475.1 Hydroides elegans
AACCGAATTCATAGAAATAAGTATATTACTAATTTTGTATAACAAACATTCTTAAATATGCATTATATAATCAAGAAATAGAAATCCCTGCAGTAACACTAATGTTGTTAATATACAAATATCCGTTTGAATGTCATAAGGTAAATACAAATTGAGTGGGTATGAGCTAGCGGCATTGTGTGTGATTTGTGTGAATTTCAAGGGAAGCCTAGTCAAACCGATATCATTAGCTTGAGTATAGTTTCTAGGAATTTCATGTTGTAATCACAGAGAATCACAAGGAAATCATATGTCCAGAGAATAATAATTGCGCTCAAAGCTTTATATAGACCTGCTTATCAGTACTTGCATAACTCTGTTTTGATTTTTTGAAATGTCATTAAATTTATTTTTGATTTAAAAAGGACTTAAATTTAGTTATATTTCTATGCGACCATGCACATTATTGCGATTTCGAGTAACATCTATGACATTTTGGTTTTACCTTTGGAGCATTGAGCAAGAATCGAAATAGCTCCCCAATGTAGTTGACGGCCGTAACATTGTACTTTCTGCAATCATCCCAGAAGTGACTCACGGAGAATTTTGGGCGGATCACTACTTGGCAACCTGTCAGGAAATGAATGATTTTTTAAAGGTCGTAGATAATATTGAATATAAGAGGACGAATCCTTCTTTAAATACATGTGTAAATGTCGGTTAACGTCGATTCCTACGCGTCAAGGCGTGACATCAGTATTTATTAGCGTATCCGTTAACTATAGTTAGACTGACTGATATAGCGATACCGGTATCGTATATGACATATACATTTAAAATCATTTCTAACCTTTATATCAAAAACTAATTTTTTGTTTCAAGAGTTTCGTTTACGCGTTTGAAATGTATCGTTTAACCGTTTGAATCATTCGGTTAGAATTGATTCAAACTGTATAAAATCAACTTTCAAAAGAAGTGTTTTAAACTGTTAGGGAATGCAAAATAGCTGTTCTATACGGTACCGTCGCCTGGTCTCGTTTTTTAAATGACGCTCAAATACGCTTGGTTTTACTTTGCAATTAATATAAATTCACATTTGATAAACTTTTTATGATGTGGCTATAAAGAAGATACACATAGAATAGCTCCTCGTCGTTTTACGAGGTTTCGTCGATTTACGAACACCATAAAATGGGCTTTTTAAAGTAGAATAAGGTATTAAATGTGAAACGGCATATTTCATCTAGGTTGTTTATATCTTCTCCGCTGTTCCACCTGATATACCTTAAACCCACGTTCGTAATCCGACGAAACCACGTCAAACGACGAGGAACTATTCTACACTATAACAAAACTATTCTTCTGTATTTCGTTTTTGTGATTTGCAACCATTTGTTCAACCGACCTGCCATAACCGACGAGAAACGATTCTACCGTCGCCTCGTCTCGTTTTTAATGGCTCAAATACGTTTGGTTTTACTTTGTAATTAGCATATAAATTTATATTTGAAAAACGTCTGCATTTTGCAACCATATGTTCAACCGACCTGCCATTACCGCTCCAAACACAAAGAACCATGCTGCACCATGATAAAGTGGTAACGGTGTATAGAGTACATCATCCTCTGTGATTCCAGACAAATCGATCACGCTTAAGAATTTCAGTGCTTTCTCGTGTGTTATATTAACTGCTTTTGGCAATCCTAAAATAATTAATAATGATTAAGACATCGTGTAAGAAAAACTCCAACCCCCATCATATAGACTATAAATGCATTCAGTGCATGTGTCTGCGTGGAATACAGTTTTTTGTGATTTATTTTATCGTATTTTATCGTTTGATTGTTGCAATGTCAACTTTTGCTATGTCTATATACTGTATAATATATTTACCAATGCATATATAAATGTTAGCGATATTTTAAAGAACGGAAGCCAGAACGTATATTGGTCTACACCGTTAACTTTTTTCTGGCATTTTCCCTTACAAACATACATGTCAGTGTACTCTGACATCGGAAATGCAATGGGTTCTCTTCCAGTCATGGAAATCTAAATTCGTCACATTTCCATTAAGTTTCGGACTTTTCTATTAAAAATCAATGCATTTTCATCCATATGAGAAGTACAATCTACCTGTAGTTCCCGATGTGAAAATATAAAACATATGAGATTGAGCCGTCACTGATTGCCGCACGGATTTGTCAATAGGCGAATCGGAAGTATTTTGCAACAAAGCATCCAGTGATTTCCAATTTTCTTGAGCATCCTTTTTCAACTCTCCCTCCGTATAAATGGGAAGCCTGGTGTTCAATTCCTCAAGGACGTGTTGCAGCTCTTGATCTAAATGAATAAACGAAATTAATTTCGGTTAAGCTCAACCTTTAAATAGTAAAGTACCGTCCACACTGCACTCGCTCGCTCGCTTTTGTAAAAGCGAGCGAGCGAGTAAATCCATAAGTTTAGTCATTTTGATAGTGACCGTCCACACTGCGCTCGCTCGCTCGCTTTTGCAAAAGCGAGCGAGCGAGTGGATTGCTCTTTGACTTTACTTACTCGCTCGCTCGCTGGAATTGAATAAGGCTGCACAAGGGGATATACCAGTTTTAAATAATAATATTAATTCTTTAATGTTTTTTTGTTGTATTGTCAACCTGAATGAAGGTATCATGCCATGTAATATTAAAAACCAAATCAATAGAAATATATCTTTTACGATATTAAATATATTCTTTTATTTAACTTAATATTTACAATTATAAATGAGCATATGCATTTTACTATATACATGTAGTCGTACAAAGGATTAAAATGAGTTCTCTCTATCTATACAAACTTGTAAATATACCTTGCTTTATAAAGATATCAATTGATAGAAGCATTTGGTTATTCAATGAATTGATTGTTTACGTTGATGTAATTGTTACGTTTATATGACTGCGTCAAATACGCTATAATTTATAATTCATATATTTTTTTTTCAACCTCTAAGGCAAACACAGGAGTACCCAGCGATTTGTTCGGTGAAATATACATTCTTTTCCAATTTCTATCTTGCTGGTATTTTTCACAGAACAGAATAGATAGAATATTGCATTTAACATTATTCTTATTTTCCTGGCTTTTAATACGAATAAACCATCATATATATTATATATATAATATGTTTCAAATGGCATGAACAATCTTCGTGTTCAAATAAATTGGCATTAAGGAATATAAGATATAAATCTAACTGAGACGCACAAATGATGATCAATTCAAAGAATAATCGCTTTATCTTTGATTGCGAATGAATAATGCATGGATTTATTTTTTGGAATATATTATATTTACTCGAGATATCATGATACTATATAACAACCTATTCGTTTTCTATCACATTACTATTATACCTACCTATTAAGGAGCCAGACTATTCCTTTTATATGTTTCTTCATTTCTACCAAGAAATTCGCAAATATAGCTCGCTCGCTCGCTCGCTCGCTGGGAGAATTTTGCTCGCTCGCTCGCTTTTACAAAAGCGAGCGAGCGAGTGCAGTGTGGACGGTGCTTTTAAGAGTGTTTAAACAGATTTGCCCAAGAATAATCGATTTCTTCATATTTTAGTATACATACTCATTGGAGTGATTAGTCTATTTTTTCCAAAATGAATATCATTTTAATTTAAGGCGCGTTCACCCGAAACAGGCCCATAAAAACTCGAAAGCGTATTCGTTTATTTTATACAAATTTTACTCGAAACAAAAAGTGCGTAATTCAAACAAACTAATTTTTTTCTTCACATGAAATTATTAAAACATAAAAACACACTTTCGAGCTTTTTGGGCCTGTTTCGGGTGAACGCGTCTTTATAGTCTTCATTTTTGATAGTGCCTTGTGAGCGATTTCAAAAACTTTTCAAAAAGAACAATAAGTGTGTATTATTTTAAAAAGTCAAATTTCGGAGTATTTTCAAAATGAAGAATACATCACAATTAAAAGTAAAAAAGAGGCTCAATGTATATCTGTCACATTGCAATAACATTAAAAATGAAATTAGAAATAAATGGTGGGAAAGGACAGAACCTCTATGTTTATAGAGAGTTTGTTACCTTCTGCAGTAATTATAGCGCGAGCCTTGCTTATGTCCAGGCAATGTTGCAATGATTTTCCCTTCAAATTGATGTTGATGAGACAAGCAATGATGCCACGTTTTGCTAGCCCTTTGAATGGGAACATATTGATCCATTTCTAACATTCCATTTTTCAAACTTCGAAGTACCATATGTACAGCTTATGTTAGAAACCGGCCCACGATTTTGGTTGATTAAAATAACTTTAGCAATTTTTTTCATGCATAAAATATATCTTAAAAGTTTATCATTGCTGACATTGCAAAGTCGTTTTTTTTTTCAACTCAATATGATTTTCAGTTTCTGCTATCAAACATAACCCAAACCTAAATTTGGTATTTTTACGGGACTCTTATTTGAGTAAAATGTGGTTGGTATGAAAGAAAATTGCAGATTGTTCAACATATAATATGTTTGATTAGCCTACATATATCTACCTTGACAAATCCATATATAGGAGGGCTTATTGGGAAGAAACAACGCAACCACATCGTTACAATTCCAACCTTCACTCTGGGCAAGGTTCGCAATTTTGTTGGCTTGTTTCTCAACAAATCCATATGTAAATGATTCGCCTTGAAAATTGATGTAGGTTCGAGTGGGAAACGCGGCCTGCTTTTCCTCACATACATCAACTAACCATGTTTTAGATTTGATCAACTTCTTGTACTTGAACCCTTAAAAATATGTCATAAAGAACATGATTTTTTGAAGGATTTTGAACGGATCAATTAAATAAGTGGAAATTATGAATAGACATTCAATAAATTTTATTATGATTTTATTTAAAAAATATTTGCAACATTAGAAATTATATCTTCATTAACTTTAAGCTGACCACACGGGATGCTTAAAAGAAAATACCGGTTGTGGCTTCAAGGAATTTCTTATAAAGGGCACACATGAAAATATGGGTAACTAAGAAAATAAAAGCCCCATGAAGACTGCTGTGTGGTCATGCCCTTACAAATCGATATTGAAACTGTAACGTCGTCATCCAATTTGTTCATATACAAAACCTATCTACACGTTATCTGTTATAATAACAACTAAATAATGATTCAGAACTACCTGTTTTCAAAAGAGCAGTGATGTAGATGATGTCCTTAATAATCCATGGATATAAATAATAAATAAAAACACTAGTTGCAGTAACGCAACCTAGAATCCCGTATATCATAATTAGTTAATTTACTTATTAACTTTTATATCTTAACAGTCCATGTATATCGCTGAAACTAATATGAGGGGCACTCAACGATTTATTCGGGTGAATGTTTATTCTTGTAGCAGTTCTTCCTTGCTTGCAATTTTTTCAGAACAGAACAAAGTTTTATTTCGAAACGATTATTTTTCTCCGGGATTATGTTTGTAAATACATCAACCAATGCAGCTGTATTTAAATTTAGTCTCTGTTAACAAATCTGTGAAAGAATAAACTCATACACATTTGATTTCTTGAAATCTTTATTCTGGTAGGAGATTTTAAGTTTGCTTGCAATAGCTTTTCTGCGTTCCTTGCTTGAAACTCCAGAATAAACATTTTGATTAATATAAGAAAAAATAAATCGTTAAGTGCCCTCGTAATATGGAACTACAAATGTTAATATATGTGAACTTAATGTTATACCTTTGTTTATATATGAATCTTAATTTTGACAGTGTTTGAATTTTTTTGTTTGTATAGAAACTTTTTTCGACAATGTTGAAAGCCATATAAAGCTATATGTAGGACATGAAACGATAGTCAAAATAAAAACAAGGTCACAGCTAATGCTAAATTTAAGTTGTCTGCTATCTGCACATACATAGAACTATAAAAATAAATCAAAGCGAGACGTATAAGAAGAGTACCCAACGAGCTGTTCCTCACAAAAGGTGTTCCCTAGCAAATCTCAGCTGGCTTGGAGATTTTGAAGAAATTCATTCTAGCTTGAAGATTTTTCCATTTTGAGAAACTCCTTTTTTTACAATTTCTTTATTTTGTACCAATTTATGAGAATGATTAATTGCAAATTAATTGTGATTGATTGCAATTGTCTTATAATCTGTATTTTTTTCATGATAGGTGATTTGGTTATATTCAACAATCTACTTTTTGTTAAATGTGTCCCTTTTCTGTCCAAGCTGGCAAGAAAAGGAGGAACAGCTTAGCTGGCTTAGAAAAATGAACACCTTTTTGCAGATTAATCATGTTCAAAAGCAGAATTTTGTTGTTTTTCGTCTAAGTAAAGTTGTTTTAAGGTAATTTAACAATTTTTGAAAAATGTGTCGTGGGGTATCCTTCATATAAAGCACTTAATGATATGTAGTTTTTTTCGCGTAGAAACATCAGGGTAAATTATTGCTAAGATTTTTTAAAATGGCCTTATTCTAAGAATTTGATAATAAAGAACAACACATTTCTAATAATTTGTTTTAAATACATATTTTATGGAACCAAACATGTTCATTCATTAAATTAAAGACTTTTGAAAATATATTGACAGCAATACTTCGAGTGAGCCTATTGAAGGACTCACTTTGTGTTGCCGTTGTTTAGTTTTATATAAAAAAATATAGTCGTAAAATATACAAATGCATATATAATTTAGTCGGGAAACATGTATATGAGCCGTAGTGCTGTCGCATATGGGAATGTCGTTTCGGCTACGCGAGCGTTTATGTATCTTTCCGTTGCGAACATTTTCGCTTATATTTAGTACATATCATGGGATCGTTGGATTCCTTTTATCTTAACTATAAATGCATTTAATACGTCAAAGGCTATATATGTAAATACGGTTTTGGGTGATAAAGACAAATAAACAAGTTAAACAAAACTCAAAGTGAAATCGTTTTATAAAAGTGAGGTGATCATTTTTGGAGGCGCCTCGGAACTGTACAATATTTCAATTAATGGAACGACCTAGTACTATACCCTACACATAACAATGTTTCATTCGTAAAATGTAAATTTACAAATATGATAATCAAGTAAAGCCGCGTTCACACAAACAAGAAAGCTCGAAAACCGAAAGCTCAAAACCCACTTTTGTATAAAAACATAGTAATATATCCCTTCTGTTTACGCAAAGACTTTTTTGTCATTTTTGTATCATATGTATTGCGTGAACGCGGCTATAATGAATAAGCCATGGCGCTTTCGCATATGCAAATGCCGTTCTGGCTACGTGAGAGTTTATCTAAGGTTCCGTATGCATAATTACTGTTCATGGCTTATTGCCTATATGATGTACATTATATTTGGAATTACTACAAGGAAAACAATGAAAAGCATATTTTGCTATTCAGAATTGCTAATTGCATGTAATCAACGCTTTATCATGTGTTCTCGATTTTCTTCTCAACTAGAACTACTGTAGTATTGAGATCTTAGCGCACGGAAAACCAGTATATCTTTTAACTTATCGAAACAAGATTATTCAAAATTGCACTATTTTATGCAGTTTCTTGTTTAGCAATTAATTAAATTTACACAGTTTATATATTATTTTTTGTAAATAGATGTATACCCTACTTTGACGTCCGGAAATTTTTAAGTCCAGCGAAACCTGTGGAACATCCCTTATATTCAAGAGGTCATGTGTAGGGGTTAATTTGAATTTGCATAGAATCTATATTTTGACCCGAATCAGAGTCGTAAATTAGCTCACAAATGTCAAAGATTCAAACCCCAAACAATGACCAGGGCACTATTTTAAGGTCTGGTCATTAATCTTTTTTCAAAAATAGCTTTAGAAGAGTGTCGAGAAAATTGACACCCCGAACAAGAACATATTGGGATGTTATCTTTATTAACTCAAAGAATTATGAATAGAATTTAATATAATTCGGCCATATACTAGAACAATATTTAGTCTCTTAAAGTATGGTCTTAAAATATATTATAAACTTAATACATCCACTCTTTTTATCGATCTTTATATGCTATCAGCTCCACAAGGTGTCGAATAAATTGACACCCCTTGTGTAACAAACCCAATAAAAGTCAATTAAACTCCATTTCATGTATGTTATATGAAACATCAATACGGATTATTAACCGTTACTTAAACATGTTCAAATTTGAAACAATGTACTTAAAAAAAGTTAAATCCTTATGAGAGCGTTATGATACCTATTCGATATCCATGATATTGCAATCGCCTTAGAAACTCGAACCTGTCACTGGAGCTCCTGCATTTGCCATGAATGTAATGAATGAAACTAATTGCTTCTCGTCATATGTATACAATATTGCTGGTTTACAGTCCCTCCGTTTTAAGAGTGCAGTCCTGTTCAATCTGAGTAGCATGGTTGAACGTGGTACTCCCCACTGCCTGGCTGCAGATCAATTTTAACCAATCGAAGTGCTTTTTCTCAATCTTCTTAGCTATACTTTGTTGTCGTAATCTTTTTACATATGAAGATATAAGTAATATCCATTTAATAAATATGAAATGCTGTGTGAAGTATAAAGCCACGTGTAAAAATAACCGATTAAGAAACAAGTATTTGCTACACGTTAGAGAGTCTAAAGACATTAGAGATACTCTAAACGAATATTCACATACCCTGTATTATTTTGGGAGCACTCTGTTCCCGGGGTCTATACGGTTACAGTAATACTGAGTAACCATCCCAAAAGAACAGTGTCACCCAAAAAAAGTTGCATGTAACCATGTTCGGGGACACTGTTCTTTTGGGATGGTAACTGTAACCGTATCTGCCCCAGGGTACGGACTGTTCGAAAAGAATACGGGGATAGATTACCCCTTTCGTCACATTAGTTGCATCAGTCTAGCCCCTTGAAGTCTCTATTCGCTTGTATTTATAAAGTCTAATAAACTACTCTATTTGACATACCCCATCAGCGATATAGACTTCTTACTGGTTATGTTTGCGTTTTGCGGTTAAAACTTTTGTAGTCTATTGGTATTAAGATATAATGTAAATTTGTATGGGAAAAACACGTATCTGACGAATATCAGTATTTCAAACAGGACACTTTACATAGGGTGTCAATTTATTCGACACCTTGCGGAGTTGGTAGCATATAAAGATTGATATAAAGAATGTTTGTATGAAGTTTATGGTACATTTTAAGACTCTAGTATTAGAGACGAAATATTGTTCTAGTATATGGCCGAATTTTATTTAATTCTATTCATATTTGTTTGAGTTAATGAAAATAACATCCCAATATGTTCTTGTTCGGGGTGTCAATTTTCTCGACACGCGTCTAGCTATTTACCGTTTTAAAATGTCGCTTTATTATAAGAGCACAAACGTCTAAAATGCTGCTGGGGGATAAACCACGAGTGTGCCCATGTCTGATTATACTATGTTATTTACCACATACATTTCTAGAACATAATTTCATACTGGTCATAGATTCTATTAAATCGTTCTGCATTTAATTCATTAGAATAATGCTTCAGTATTCGGCATCTAAATATGTGAAATTTTGCGATCTGGACAATATTCAATATGATACTATTGTCATTAAAAATATGATTGATCAAGCAAGATTGATAAGCAAATCATACATAAATATATGATCTATCGATACATTCAACATAGTTTTGATCCATATAGTAAATTGGTAGATAAACGCCATTTGGTAACACCACCCATTATTTAAGGCACTTCAGTTGTCGGCACTTGCTATTTATCTATATTAATAAAGTAGACTATTGGATAAAATTTCGTATAAATAATTTGTTTGATATATATTCGGTGTATTTTGTTTAGTGCATCGATTTTGTAACATCGATGAAACGATTTGTACTAAATGGGGCAATATAGCTAATCTTAAGCGCCTTATATTTAATCACTGACTCTGTTTTTACCTACAATAACAAAATGCGATGCAAAATCATTACTAGGCGCTTATATTTATTTTGTTGAATATTTTGGTGACATTTATAATCATATATAACGACCAACGGAAAATACAACTACTATAAAATCATTTTATCGATTTGAGTCGTTGATCCATTAGCAATAGCTACCTATATACGTTTATACAATGAAAATAATTTAATAAATAACCTGTTTTTGATATCCTTATTATAGGTAACAAGCATATAAAAACATATTAAATCCAATGAGATAATTTATTCACCATACACAGTTCTATATATGGAATTGCCTTATTATAGAATACTTGAACCCATGGGCGGTGATTGTTAAAGTTAAATGACATTTTTCGGGCATTTAACGGAGGTACTGAACAAAAGTTTATTAAAATAATATACTTTAAAACTCACTAAAGTGGACACCACTAAATCTCAAATGATCATTTATTACTATGGATATATAGCAAGTGCCGGCAACTGAAGCGCCTGAATTTATGGGTGGTGTTACCAAATGGCATATAGCTACCAATTTACTAATAGGATCAAAACTATTTTTAATGTATCGATAGATCATATATTTTTGTTTGATTTGTTGCATCAATCATATTTTTAAGATAATAGTATCATCTCGAATATTGTCCAGATCGCCAAATTTCGCATATTTAGATGCCGAAAACTGAAGCATTATTCTATTGCAAAATCTTCTCAGCTGATGCTGTTTCTATCGCGGACTGGACATCGCGAGTCCGTCACGTTCTAGAGATCAAAACGAAAATGAAACATCGGGAGTGAATAGTGGATATGCCCATTACGTTTACTTTAATTGACTCTGATAGTCCCGAGATTAATACGTCATATGAGGAGAACGATTGTTAGAATCTATATGAAGTTCTGTTATAGTCAACGTATTGACCTTAGAACGTCTTTAAACCTTATTATTTCTCTTATTTCCTTTGCAATTTTTCCCATTTTTTGCAGCATATACAACTTCTAATACGCGGGCTTCTTGCCAATTTTCGTACTAAACATTAAATAATAAGCATATAAAAAATGATAACAATGATTTTTCAGGATTTTATTTTGATTTTTATGCATAGATTACCCTGTTCTCCCTCTTTCCTTTGACATATGTTTAGTTTTTGGACCAATGTTTGACACTTTTCCCGAAGGAATTTGACCATTTCTGTCAGGTTCTCTCAAAATTAATCGGCTTACGAGGGATGTCGACTGGGGTTCCAGGGTCGTCATTATGCACCCCAGAATTAAATTATCTAAATTTGCAGTAAACGAGCTATGTTCTAACCGGTAAAATGAAACTTTAATGCGTTGATGTTTGTCGTATGCATTATTTATATAATATTGTTCCACTTTTCTATAGGATTCTAAAGCAACTCAGACAATGTTTATAAATGTTCGACATGTGTGCCTAACACATTGATCCTATTAAAGGAGAGTACCTCATGAGCTGTTCCCCTAAAAAAGTTGTTTCCCACCAATTTCCAGCTGGCTTGTGAAATTTGAGAAATTTCGTGCTAGCTTGGAGATTTTAGCAGTTTGAGGAGCACCTTTTATGATAGATGTGTAATTATTCCAAGATCTAAAGATGCGCTAAGATCTCAATACTACAATAGTTCAAATCATTGGATTAAAAAAACATTTAGAGAAAGCTGCTTTTTTTGCGAGACCCTTTTGTTAGGAGCTGTTCAATAGTTATGCTACATATTCATGTGATATTACTAGAGTGAAAAGCTAAACTGTAAATGTGAGAATTGATGAATTTGTCATTTAAATTAATGTAATAATTAAACTTCCAAACATGATACAACTAAAGCAGTGCTGATGTGATGAAATGTTCCATGTTTATTTGTTATCTATAGTATTGATTACATAACGACAGGGAAATGTTTGATATAAAAAATATACATACAATTGAACTACTATAGCAACATGATATGCGCGACCTGTTTAAATGCATTTTGATATAGGTTCTAGTTTGAGCATCAAAATGAAAATTACATCAATGGATTCGAAATTTCGACGATGTTTCTTTGACGTTATTTTTAATAAATTGCATTTTTTAAAATTTGAAATATCACGATTCTGCATGATTATCCTAGACCCTTTTTCTGGAGAGCTCGTAAGTATTGCACATGGAACCAAAATGTTTGAAGGAATATCATAACATACCACCAGTCCCGCCCACACATATTGGGGTTTGTGGGTTATATAAAAAGCCAAACATTCATCGATTTTTTAAACCCTAGGTGATCTATGGTAAAGATACATAAACATACATATCGTAAATATATATTCAGAAGACTATCACTTCATTATGTTGTAGACTTATTCTCCGTTCATTTCATTTATTTGTATTGCTTGATAAATCTTATATAATTGGCAGAAACAATTTTAGATTATACAAAATAGCTTTCAATCCACCAAATTTATAAGACGTTGGTTTATGTTTGTCATAAACAAGTCGTAAGCTTGGATACCGATACCAATACCAACGTTGAAAAATTGACGTATAGTTGACGTCATAGATATGACGTTCTTGTGACGTAGATTTTGGTAGTTTCGTATGTCGGTGCTGCAATATCCGTTTTGAAAGATAACCTTACGAGAGCGGGAATTCTCGTCGGGGGCGGGGGGAGGGGGTGCTTTTCATATAGATGTGATTATGAACTTTGCTTCTGACGAGGAGAACGAGATGGATTCAGATTAAGGAAAATAGGTTTGAG
>LQRL01023775.1:19592-59354 GCA_001703475.1 Hydroides elegans
AAATTTTATTCTCGTATAAACCGAGGTCTGAAGTCGTGCCTCGTCAAGGTTTTATCTGGATCGGTTGAAAGTTGTCGAATCTGGAGCACTTTGAAAATTGTCGGTTTTAACATTTTCACCCGATGTTAAGTACATTGTGCAGGCGAGTTTGGTATGAAGGAATTGAGCGAGAAATTGTTAATTTAATACACATATAAACCAAGGTCTGAAGTCGTGCCTCGTCATGGTGTCATCTCCATCGGTTGAAAATTGTCGATTTTGGAGCACTTTAAAAAGAAGCGAAACGTTTATATTCAGATGAGGAAATGCGGGTGATAATGTAAGATATTATCATTTAAGTACGTGGAATGTGCTTATATAAGCAAACATGCTTATATAAGCATATTATTTTTTAGATAAGTGAAATGATAGTCTTTCTTCACTTGTCTCGTCAGCTACCCTCCAAAAACATTTAGCGTGTGATTTTATAAGCAATCATGCTTTTATAAGCATATTTATAAGCAATCATGCTTATATCAGCATATTAATCAGCAAATTAATAGAGATGTGTTAACACCTTTCTGGGGAGCCTTGTGCATTTGGAATTGGCTTACAAAAATAATCGTGCTTATATAAGCATATTTGCTATGTAAGTTAAATGATATATTTGTTTCACTTGCCTTGTCGTTTTATTTGCGCTTAGGGTGGGTGTCTTGTGAACATCAGATCTTTGTTAATGAAGTGGTCTTTACTGTTCATATAGCTTCTAACGAAGGATTATCGGTGTGCAACGTCAAGGTTTCAGTTTAGTCGGCCAAAAATTGCCGAAAGAATACGCGTATAACTTGATGTTATGAGCAAAGGAATGTTGTGAGAATTGGTTGTCAGAATGACGTTGTGAGAAAGACGTTGTGAGAGAGAAACGTTGTGAGAAAGACGTTATGAGAAAGCCGTTATTTAATGCAATAAAATTTAAAAAGTAATTTTTTTGCTTCACTGGCCGTGTCAGTTGCCTCTCCAAAGCATTTTGGATGTGCTATATGAGCTCGTGCTTATAAAAGCATATTTTCTTTAATTTATAAATTGAGGATACCTTTTCGAACTGGTCTCGTCAGTTCAAGAGATGTCTTCAGAAAGAAGTGAGTGATGATGCAAAATGTTACTCTGTTTTTCTTTTATCGCATGATCTTGTTTATTCGCAAAATAGTTCGTCATTTCCAAAGTTAATTTTAGTAAAAACTGACCATCCTGCATATACGCATTGTTGAAGTTCACGGGGGATCCAAGGTCACTGACCTTCTAGTTATTCCAAATAAATTCATTGCTGATTGTTGATGCCGTGACATATGAGGTGAGAATAGATAGTGAATTCCAAGTTATTAGTTTAGAGAAACACATGACAGTGTGCTGAAGCTGCAATAACACGTAAAACACACTTGAGTGCGACAGGACATGAATTTGATAAATAAAGGGTCCCCTGATTGTTGCAATGCTACTTTACAATGGCTCGTTTTCGAATAGTTGTTTCGATGTATTTTATTACAAAATATGATATAAATGATAATTTAAAAACTTTTAAATGCCTGGAATTAACCAGTAAAGGTCAACATATGCTACAAAATTTGATATAAACATTTCACAGATTGACTGGAATAATTTAAGAGTAAGCAATTATTACGATAAGTCATGAATGTAACATAATGAAAGGCATTGTTATCATAAATCGTATTTCAATGGATAGTTTTTCGATCTGTATGGTTTTATCCAAAATATCAATTGAATTTCCCCCATATCTGTAGACATAACTACAATAAGAAACCCATTGTTATGGATGCATTTGAATCATGGTTCGTATGGTAGCTTATTAAGTAAAAAAGAAATGTTTTAGTGCAATCTAATGTGCCTCCCTGACGATCCAAATTTCCCTGAATTAATTGTAAATATGTAAATCCGACGAACACAACTATAAAACAACAAATCAAATTCAATTTTCAAGACCATTCATTTGACTCCACAAAGTTTAGTATCTTTCCTACTTGACTGCAATTATTTCATTGAAACACGAGAAGAACGAAATCATTCATTAAAATCATTCCAAAACTGATACATAATCCTATTACGTAACGTATGCTTGGGAAAGGCAGAAGTATTCATCTGAACTATAAATAAGACTTTAATGCAATACATTATTTAAAAATCAGTCAATCTGTGTAATAGATGTAACAAAATTTAGGCGTATGTTGACGTTGCCTGGTCAATTTGAGACAATTTCAACATCCACTGAGTGAGCCAATGTATGTTGACATTGACTTTTAAAAAATCAGGCAATTCTAACATATGCGGTTTACACAGGTTGACAGTAATATATATACCCATTAAATCAACTTGTTTAGTGAATCACCTTAAATATATGGCAATGACTCCTCAGCCGGTGTGCTGGACTTGCTTTGAACACCATCGGTGTATTTGATTTTCTATTATATGTAAATGAATAAACACATATGGAAATTATTTTCATCATTAGCAAATCATGGACAACACTTGTGGCATATTTTCAACAATCGAGAATGTATTTTTTTTAATAAAATACAACCTTATGAATTTTATGTATGCAATCGTTCATTATAAACTTTAGTAGCATCTTTTAGATTATATTAAATACTTACAAATTAAATTCGCCACCAAACGACTTTGCAGCACAGACACAAATGTATGGCATTCAAGTTCATTGGAAGGTTCCGAACAGATTATAATACTTCTCAAATAATTCGGATGCGCCGAAACAAATCTTGCGCCCAAATCCCCACCAGTACTCAATTGCCATAGAAACTGTTTGAAATCTGGATTTTACAACAGTCAATTCTGGTCCGGTGTCTATGTGAAATGTTAAATTTAAATTAAACCTGTTAGTTTAAATACATTAGTTTTATTTTAGTTTGGCTGTTTATTTCAGACTTCTATGTCAATATACAAAATGGTAATAGTATACATGTTTGAACAAATAACAAGTCCTATACAATATATTAAAGGTTCAAAACTCTACTTCACATATATAAATTAATTAATACATACAACTACTCTGTATTGCGACTATGAATAACGTAAACATCTTTATGCCACAATTTGATCAACTTCGAATATTTCATTAAATCGCTATCTGCAATACACTTAATCTTCTCATTTTCTGATACATATATTCTTTTCATTATACAATTGATATAGTTTCTTATTACACAATTGACAACGTTTATTGTTTTATCACACATTTCCTTACTTATACTACACAAGTATCTAATATTGAAAAAGTTTCGGAAAATATTATTATACGCAACTTTAATTTTTTGAAAAGTACTTTTACCATAGTTACACCATAGGTGTGCACAATAAAAATTAGATATATATGTTTTAAACAGAACAACCTTAGCATATACAGTGCAATGTCTAAATGAATTTATCAATTTATTACCTCTTGCATATATGAATCGCATTTGTCTAGTTATATCCATATCATCGTTAAGGTTTTCATCCACAATGTGGCCAAGGTACTTATATTTCTTACAAAATGCCTGACTTACACCATTTAAACTAAAAGTATTATATGTAATATTTTCTTCCTTGACTGTTTCAAATACTATACATTCTGTTTTTGTCTCATTAAATTTGATATCTAATTTTAGCCCAATTCCATTACAGATATTAAGAAGCTGTTGTAGACCTTTATGCGAAGGACAAAACAAAATTAGATCATCCACATAATATAAATGATTTACTATTATTTTTCCAATTGTGCAACCAATGTGTGTTTTGTTTATTCTTTACTTATTACATCCACATATAGATTAAACAAAAAAGGAGACAATATACCACCCTGTCTTACCCCGTTTTTCACATCAAACCAGTCCGAAATTTCATTTCCCCATAGTGCTCTCATGCGTTGATTTCCATACAAATATATCACAAAATCTTAGTAGAACCTTTGGTATTTTTATTTTCTCAAGTGCTATAAACAATTTGCGGTGATCAACACGATCAAATGCCTTTGAAGCATCAATAAAACAAGCGTAAGTATTAGATCCCAGTCTATTTTAATTTCGTATTGTTTCTTTAAGAATTAGATTACATAAGTCTGTGCTATGTTTCTTTTAAAACCCGAATTGATTACTTGTTGATTTAATTAGTGGTTCAATTCTTTGTAGTATAAGGTTCTCAATAATCTTAGACATAGAAGACGCAATCGTTATTGGTCGGTAGTTTGAGGCACTTGTTATATCTCCATTCTTATTTTTTACTACAGGAGTAATAGTTGATTCAATTACGGAATCTGGAAGAAAACCATGTCTGACCATTGCATTGATGTAGATAGAAAGTAGAACACTTAGTCTTTCATCACTATATTTGATATGTTCAACTGATATTCCATTATGATCAGGTGATTTACCTGTATTAAGTGCATCTACTGCTTTTATTACGTCGATGGTGGAGAAATATACTTTTTCATCTTCATTTATTTGTTCCAGGTTCATGTCGTCTAGAGTACTCGGTACACAGTTGAATATTTCATTGTAATGATGTGACCAAAAGGAGCAGATTTCTTTATTTCCAACAATCCCATTTATTGATGTACTTATTTGTGATTTATCATTATTAATCCTTTTTATTTCACGCTAGAAGTCGACTGGGTCTTTACTTAGAAGCTTTTGTGCAAGCTTGTCACTTTCCTTTTGTTCATTTCTCTTTTTACATGCTCTCAGTATATATTTAAAGTTCGCTCGATACCTTCTCATATTGTCCGCCAAAGCTCCATGTTTAGGTTTTCCATTCCAACGCCACTCTAAGAATGCTTCACTGGCAAGATTATGTGATAGTTTAACGTACTCATTCCATCCTTTGATTGATGCTTTGTTTTTATCATTTAGATACACTGAATTAAATATATATGAACCAATCATCCCTCAACATTTATTTTTATCCCTCGTGCATTTTTATAAAGAAAGTGATCATCCATGATAAAGCTTATTTAAGATAAGCTATGTTTTTAATGGATGTTCCTTGCAATATAACTCCGTCACCCACATTGAACCTCCCAAGGTTTTCCTGTATGCTTATGTATATCTACCGTGGTATGGTAAAGTAAAGTAACTCCAAAATTTAGATTTTTCTGATTTTAACACATTATGATTAAATACAATTGAAATTTATATATGGGCGCATTGTGAATCTCATACGGTGCCTCCAACGGTCATTTTAAACAATGTTAACCGAGTAAGAGTAACGTAAGTACATTGAATAAGAAAACTGTTGTAAACAAAAGTAAAGTAAGTTTCTCATCCAATAGCAGCACTCCATATGGGTAACGTGACGTGTGGTCATGTGATTTTTGTGTGAAAACACATTGTGTGGAAACATTACTTCAAACCGATTTTTTCGCTTAAAATCAAAACATTTAGTTTATGGAATGGATGATACAGAAAATATAGACAATAAGAATCGGTATGGTCATGAATGAAGTATAATTATAAAACCTAATATTGACACAGGTCCTATTTTATTTGGCCTCATGTCAAATCACGTGGACATGGTCATTAAGAGTTGAGAGAAAACTAAAATTCAAGGAATTGTTTTTGGGAGATTTAGCAAAACAGCATTCTAAATGAACATTAACAAATATTAGTATTTATTAAGATAATATAAACTTTTTTTACTCAATTATATTAATTTAATAATTTAAAACAGTGTTTTTGTATGGACTTACTTTACTTTTCCATACTCAAGCCGTACTATTCTGCATGTAAAGTGTACGGTGAAATACATTTTCGCTATTATTTTATTAATTTTACAATAAAATCATTATTTTCAGCATACCATATGGTTTTTAATGGTTTATCATTAAATATGATTGTTTTATTTCAGTTCTATGTCAAATAATAACTTAGATTCAGGTCAAAACGCGTTTTGCTTCTTTTCTCGAAAAGTGGAAAATGGTAGTTACTTTATTTTACCAAACTACGGTAGAGTTGCTCTGAGTTCTTCATGTTATTCATCATCAAGTTGCTTTCTTGTTACTCTACAAAGTACAATTACATGCATAATGATAAACACTGACTTGTTACAATAATTGTAGAGAAACCAATACCCAGGTACTTAGCTAAGATGATTTACTCTCTAAAAACTATGAAAAGGCCTTCGAATGAAATAGTCGGGTATGTTTTGTTATAAGCCAGGGAACTCGGTCGTGCGACTTAAAATGCCGTTGCACGGATTGGGACGACGGGGGACTTTTTCACTGACCCTGCTTGTTATTATTTGATAATTTCGTTTCCATCACGTGTACCGGTCAAAGGATTGTTATACAAAATGACAACTGTGCGCAAAAAGAAATTAAAAGCTGCATTGATTCTACAAAGAAAGCTCAATGCTTTGTATGAAGCAGCCTATCAAATACTGCGAAAAACAAGGATGGACCATTTCCTTAGATATTTTGACCCACACATTATTTTGATATTGCTTATCTGAATGCCTTTTCTTTTTTGATTCGTACAGGTCGTTTTTGTACTAAAACAATCTTTTTGAAAACTAGATAGTTTTCGTTGCCGAGGGTTTAGGTGTCATCTTGACATAATATATAGACCAATGAAACCCTAGCCAATTCAAGCTATTTGACGATTGATATCATTTTTCCTCCATGCAATTAAATGTTTAATTTTTCTGGCAAGCCATCAATAGTTACTAATATAATCACATGCATACGTTTGGTCGTCTTGTGAGATTTTGTCTTACGTTTGAGGAGAAGGACGTTGCATTTTAAACATCTTGACACCTTTTCGATTTCGCAAAAGAAATACATTTTTAACAGTTGGTATAGAAAAAAATGAGGAATAGCTGCCCGTATGGCCAGGTGCTGCTCCCCGTGTGGCGAGGTCCAAAGTCGGGGCGGGGGATATGCAATCCACGATTGTCTTGTCTTTATTGAAGTAATCGTTAGAAACCAAGACAAACATGCATACTCGGTTGTGATGTTTACCCTTCACACAATACATATTGAATGAAAACATGTTAGAATTATTTTGATCTGGTTTTGTTTTGAATTAATAATCGACATGATTTCAAGTTCTGTCGCAGCAGCATTGTTTAGAATATGATCTAAAGGTATACGACACAAACGCTAATAATATCATGAACAGCTATCTTATACATAATTATGTACTATGAGTTTATTGTTTTCTTGCTTACTTAATCTTGTTAACTTTGCAATAATTATATCATTTAGTCTTAATATCCCAAGAATATTTGAGTGTAGATTTTAGTGTATATAAAATTCAATATGATAATCTTTAAAGTGCAAAGATTTAAATATGTAAGCCATAGAGAGATGATTGGCGCGACAATATTCTTAAAGACCTACAGACTGCTATAGAATTCCATATAATAAACTCTCATGGTGTTAGAATATCACCAGACGCCATATAAACGGCATAAATAAAATAGATTAAGCGCATGTGATAAGATTTCTCAATTCAAAACAATGTGTTCAATTGGAAGAAACTAGATAGTTTGAAAGGGCAACATATAACTCTAAATAATTATGTAATGTCGATTCTGATAGTTTCATGGTAATATAACATGTTTTCGGTACTAAATGCAATACAATCCTTCAGAGTAAACTGTAATCATAAAAAATGCATAAGAAAGAATACATGTCGCAAATCGTCATGTCGAAAATCGCAGAAAAGTTTCTTTAATCCTTTGTTTGTTGCACTGTTTCTTACCAAATAATTCCAGATATCGCAAATCGCAAAACCTGCGTGAACGTATTTCGCAACATCGCAGGGGATTTAGCCCTTCAGCAATATCGAGGGGTTTCTATGTTTTCTTTGAATTCCCCCGCGATCGCAGCAAATTCCACAAGCACGTGTCTTTACCTTTATGATGATGTCTTGATTTTGATTTTAACTTCCATTTATAGCATATAATTCGATGTTGTGACATTATCAATCTGATAAGGGGTTTGACCAAACTATAAGTCTACATATTTATTTAATAAATATTGTACAATTATACGCATACATTGTACATATACCAATATTATAGTACATGTTACATTGATGCATGACAAAAACAAAACGACCACATTCTAAACAAATATGCATTTTATGAAATAAATTGCGATCATTCCTTTGACCCCCTTCCTCCAAAGCTTGGGGTGGGGGATATAGTCCTTCGATGTGTCCTTCTGTCCTTCCGTCCACATGTCCAGGCGATATTTCAGTAACTATGTTAAGTATACCAATGAATCCTTAAGCTTACAGCTACACCGAATAAATAGCATGGCTGTGCATCGCAAAGGCTGTGCATGGAAGCACCTGTATATTATTTTGATTCAGCGAATCCAATCCCGTGTGATAAATGCCGTATGTAGCCTAGCATTATCTTGCTGAAATGTCACGACATCATTGTGGGCGCACATAAAGGGAGCAAGATGTGGCTCGAACATCTCGTTTATGTAGCGCCTTGCAGCCAAGTTCTCTTCAACAATCACCAGGTCTGTGCGGTGGTTATAGGAGATACCTCCCAAAACCATTACGCTCTGTTCACCCCATCGATTGACCTAGAGAACCGCGCAATCTGCATACCGTTCGCATCGTCGTTGCAAGGATCCAACCCGACCGTCAACCATGTCGACGCGATTCGTCCGTAAATAAAATTGGAATTCCACTGACGTCGGTTCCATCGAATACGTTGTCGGCACCAATGTCTACGGTTCCTTCTACGTTCTGGTGTAAGAACATTTCCTCGAAAGGGCCTCCTGGCATGCAAATCGTATTCTCTTAATCGGCGCTGAGCTGTAGAATCTATCATATTCTATATTTTTGGCTTCCTGGAGTTTCTCGAGCAGTTTGCGCGGCGGTCCGGAATCTATCCCTAAAATGCTCTTACCGGATGGCACTGTCTTGCTCAGGAGTTGTCACGCATTCCGGTCTTGGCCGAGGTCTGTCATTTACAGGTCCGGCTGTTGTATACCTTACCAGAAGACGGTTTATTGTTGACGACGAACAACCTAATCGGTTTCCAATTTCACTTTGACACAGTCCACCCTGAAGCATTCCGATAGCGCGGAGTCTCTGCTCTTGAGATAACCGCGAAATTTTAAAGCTTTTTTTAGCATGATAAATATTGTTATCATGATATGCATAAAGCCGATTGACTTGTATCAGTACATATAGCCATATGTGAAACGATTGGAATTTGCAAAAATGAAACAATAGGGTGGTCATCATTAACGTGATAGCAGTGGTCACTAAACAAGTACCGAGATCTATGGGTCTACCTATTATGTAATGCAGATATTAATATAGTTTCAGCTAAAAATATCTTTAAATATGGATTCTATAGCACTTTGAATATGCTTTGCGTTTTCAGTGACGCTTGGTATATAATTAAGTGATTTAAACACGAATTCTATTTTGAAATTTGATCTTTTGCGTTTCCGCTCGTTGCGTTCATGTTTTTTTTGCCGCAGCGATTCTCTGCGATTTTCATTGTTTGGGATTTTTCCAATGTTTGGATAGTAGTGAAAATTTTCTGCCCGAAAGCGAATACCCATTGATATATTCACATGTAAACACATATAACTTAAGATGCGGACAGGCAGATTAATGCGATTTCTAGGTTCGCAAAGATAAAACGCAAAGAGTGTTCATGCACTTGCGAAATTGGTTTGTGTGATATTGCGATATTGAAGACTATGTA
Source organism: Hydroides elegans (assembly GCA_001703475.1). Lineage (NCBI taxonomy): Eukaryota > Metazoa > Annelida > Polychaeta > Sabellida > Serpulidae > Hydroides > Hydroides elegans. Next base: position 29,319 of record LQRL01023775.1, read on the forward strand.
GACTATGTTTGAGAGTAATTATGTATTTTTTATCCTGATTTAGTTTTTTAAAAATTTCACTTGAGGAAACGAGGAATCTTTATAAAATGAATATCATATTTATAGAAAATTAGCAGATATACAATCTTGAGTGTAAATATAAAAACCTTTAATTGAAGTGATATTTAGCAGGATGTCGAAATAATAACCAAATGAACGTTTTTCGAACGTTTTCTTTGTCAAGGTAATAAAAATCAACGTTATTGCGACGCTGCAACGAAGCCGGTTTTAAACGTCCATCCATTCACCGAGTGGATAAATAGATGATATTAAAAGAATGAATTTACCTGTGATTCATTTTATTTCCAATGGGCTGGCGATTTTATCATAAATGTTTCCGTTCAAAACTCTATCCCTGTATTTATCTTAGGTTATATAATACATTGGCGCATTTTGTTGCACAATTTCTATTTATTTGAACGTTTTTTCTTCTAGATAACCTTCTAAAATTTGCCACAGTTATAGCTTATTATTTTCTACTAGAGTCCGACTGAAATTATCTAGCAGTGTTTCGGAAATACACAAGAGACTGTTAATATTAATTATATGAGTCACTAAGAGTCCACATAGATTCCATGTATTAGTCTTACCATATTGACCCGATGGGTAAAACCAGTTTTTATAGACATGTCGACTTTTGTGTAAAACCCCTTGGTTTTGAAATGTAACAAGACGTCTGATGAAAGTTTTAGGCATCGATTACATTGATTAAATAAAAGTGTCGTAGAGTCACATGTCTAAGGTAAAACTAATGTGTTTTCTTTAAACAAACATGCTAATTATCTCGAGGGGGGCATGACTGCACATGTTTCGTAAAGATTAGTTTAGTTTAATTCAAAAGGGTGACATTATAAAAACATGATAAGACCGTAGATTGAAGTTCCATTCACAAAAAAAAACATCAGCAATTACGTGAAACCATGGAAATAATAACCGATTTTAAAAATGCATAGCGTGACTGCACCTTTAACTATATTGATAAAGCGAATTTTTGATTCTTCAATAATCCAAACATGTCAATCATGAAGATATAAAAGTGAAAATCAAATATATGAACTCTTAATATATGATCTTTTATTTAGAAAACAATTTATAGGAGCCCTTTAATATATGATATACCGATGTCATAGACCAGGGATAACCAATGCCGATAACCAATGCTGCTCTGACCGTTTTGTTTGTGTTATTTTGAATAGAATAGTGTGATATTGTAAAATTTAAATATTTGTTTATAAACCTAAATACAGTACATGGATAATGATGTGTAAATGTAATGCTTGTATATATTTTGGAAAGCACTAGGACATTCCAAAATCAGTGGAGCGAATCAATCAATAACTATTCTCTTATTGGGTTTCAATGAGTAAGTATTCCAATTGCTCCTGGCTGTTGCTTACAAAATAACATAACCTATTCACTTCCAAGAGATCTAATATCTACAGCAATATAAAATGTTAGCAAAATTGCGTTTTCGCAAGACTTTTTATCATAAATAATAAAATAGCAGCGATAATAAATCATAAATGAAAACATCGCGGCGAAAAATCATAAGCACAACACGGCAGCGGAAAATCAAAAACACACAAAAAAAACGAAATTTTGCGAAAAATCATAAAGGTACCTTAAAAGTTAATTCAGATTTTCTTAATCTCCTCTTAACAGGTTTGCCACAGAATCTCTATCCCCACATCTCTATTATTGTCGTGTCATAAAGGGAAATGTAGAATCTTCAGATTTTCTTAATATCCTCTTAACAGGTTTGCCACAGAATCTCTATCCCCACATCTCTATTATTGTCGTGTCATAAAGGGAAATTTAGAATCTTCCCGCACCAAATAACAATTTTCCCGTTTTTACTTCCAATTTTAGAAGAGTCTCTATTATGAATCAATATCAAAATCTTTGCTAGACTCTACAGCCTAGAAACTATAGATTCTATGAATGATTCGCACAAATATGCACTGCATTGAATGAAGGAAAACGAAAGGACGAAGCGTATTTTGAATATTCAACTGCAAATATCAATAAGTATTTGCTTTCCTGATAATCTTAAGATATTCATTTCTGTTGAAATATATACCCGAACATTATTAAGATACTGTTTATCTGCTTAATTTTGCTTCCTTTGGTCGTAAATGCGACGTCTCTATAGAACTTAATGAATCGATTTTTCTTTTTGAAGAACATTTTATTTTACAAATTTTGCTTGCGGTGCCATATTCGCATATAATACAAGCACATGATCAAAACAAGGAGTAAACATATTATATACATATTAAGGAGTTTTAAAAGAACCTGCATGCACATTTTTGGTTAATATATCTTGTTTGTATGAACAAAATCTTTAAAATTTTATTATATTTTCATGAATTTTCATTTAAAAATAGTAGGTGTAATGAAATAGCAGAGCTATTGCACAAAACTTTCACTTGTCGCCGCTTGTGATTTCAAAAACAGATATTGAAATCGATATAAATGATAAATCTCTATACTTTCATCTCATTTTAATTTTCGTTCCGATTTTCTCATAATTAGAACTCGGTCATGTTATTCATTGTTTGTTCTCAAACGCAACGGCGATTTCTGATTAAACTGATAATGTTTTTCGTTTCATCCTGCGATCTTTGCTCGCTCTGAAGTTTACCCATATTATCGAATGCACATTTTGTCATACGCTTCACAAGCGAAGAATTCATAGAATGGAATAGATTAAAAGTATATAGATTTTTAGAAAGATATCACATTTGTTGAAAAATGTGTTTTAGATATTTGGCATATTAATAGTAACGGCTAAAATAACGCTTATAATATTACCATTACTGGTGATGAAAAATAAATGTATTTTTGAAGTTCTCCGCACCTATAAATTATTATTATATTATTATTATTAAAGCTGTTTTATAATGCGCTTTTAAGGATACTATAAAAGCGCTTACAATAGTGCGTTATAATACTAAAAGGTTTACATTTATAATATTTAAGCACATATAAAAGTACATTGTAATACTGAATAATTTACTTAGAAAGTAAAAAAAAACCCTTTATGATAAAACAATACATTATTACGAATAAAATAAACATACTTGTATGATAAAACGTTACGCTAGTTTTGAATAATGACTTAGGCATTTTGAATACTGTCGTAGGCAAGCGTAAAGCTTGAGATCTCTTTTAAAAACTATCACAGATTTGCTATTTCTAAAAGATAGAGGCAGAGCGTTCCAATGTTTAGGAGCATTGGCCTCGAAACTGTGGAACCCGGCTGATTTCAGCTTGTATCTCGGTTCTTCTAGGATGCTTTGGTCTGACGAGCAATTTACTCAAACATCGAAATATTATTTTTAATACTTATTGTTCAAAACGTCGTTTAAATGAGCTGCTAAGCGAGGGACATTTTAATGTTTGGAAAAACATATATATATATAAACCAATTAAATGACAAGCAAACAATTTGTGACTTTATCTGATCAATGCAAATATTTTCAGCGAATGAAATATTAGATAAAACATAGACCAAAGTCAGATGGCTTGCTTATCCGCCCACAATGGGGCCGTATGTATATATCAAATAATCACTATTTCAATTCAAATAGTCTAACTCGCCTCTTCACTTTCAACTTCTACATACTCGACAGGTTCTTCAACATGTTCTTCTTTATCACTATAACTATCATCGAGATTGATAATAACCAGATTTAAGTCATCTATGATATGCATGGTGCGCATGTTTTCGTCCTCGGTTGTGTTAACATGCTCTACACACTTTTGCCATTCCTCTGTTTAAAAAACTATCCAATGACTCATTTACCAATTTATTTACATCTTTCAATTTGAAAGTATAATTTTTCGATGCAACGCATGTCTTTGCTTTATCTCATACGAGCTTAATAGGATTAAGCACGCACTGGTGAGCAGGGGTGCGAGGTACTTCATGTCCCATTTACCGACGTTTCGCCCAAATAGATTATAGATTGCCCTGCACGCCAAATATTTCGAGCATGCATCGACAGTTTCTGAACGCTCAATAGCCATCATCCCCCGTGCGGCGCCAACAAAATCCAAGGTCCTTTAAAGTGTCATATAATACAAACATACTTATATCTATATATTTTCTATCTTATCCATAATCATTATTGTAGTATGTAACGTTCTTTGTGCATAAAACCTATACATTACATTGCAGATCAAGCCACAATCCATTTTTTATTTATAATGTCTTCTGTCTTTTATCACTGCGCTAATTTCTAAAATCTCATGGCTTGACAAATTGTCTTTGGAAAGTAGATAGGCTCTCATTACCAAGGTGGACCTCTAGATGCTCGATATATTATTGGTATTAAACTCTGAACACGGCGTTTGAAGGGCCTTGTTTATGGAAATCAGTTATCAAAGGCAACCGGGATTTTACCAAAACACGGAGTGAGCCTATTAACAGTCTGCACATGGCTCGTCAGATTTCTTCGGATTCTTGCTCTGGCCCACCCAGGTCTTCTTTTTTCATGCTTTCGTATGAGGCGAACTCTTTGCTCTAGATTTCAGGTTTCGCAATATTGTTTTGGGTTCATTGATGTCTGCATTGCTGTTAAATCTTGTGACAATATCTTTCCAACATTTCTTTTTCATTTCCACCGTTTTTAATCATCAATTATATTTATCCGCTATTTAACCAGAGACAATAAAAGTTGCTTCTCTAGTTTTGTCTATATTAAACATATTACAGCCATTTATGCTTGCTTAACTAAACCTATCGTCAGATACTCATGTATGAAAATCAAATCTATATAAATATGCATGTAGATTAGAGGAATTCACACATTATTTAGACTAACAATTTTCAATGATATCAGGACATAAACCAAAACAAATCATGGTGCATGATAGGCTATGTTTACATATTAATAGTTTACAGCAAACACACGCTTATATACTTTTGAATATTTAAAAGACTATTTTTCAAAATGTTTAATAAGAGTGTTGATCAACACTTGAGTTCTGCTTGCAGACCACGAACACAAAACCATGATCGGCAACCCAAAAATATCTACTGGCAAACAAAAAGATTTGCAATGTTAAAGTCCCATAAGAGCAAACCTGCAACCCAATTTCAAAACAAGACCCTGTTTTGGATTTCTATTAAGAATTTAGGTGGAATCATTTAGGACCGATTGATAAGCTAAGAAACATATTAAATAGTTTTAACATTTAATTAGTTTATTACGGTTCTTTCAGGAATCATGGAGACATCATTTTAAGAACTATAAGAAAGCTGCGCGATCCCATTACTACAAGCTGATATTTTAACATATCCTTATGTATAATCATAATTGTGCTATTGTTTATCCAAAGACTTGCTTTCCTGATCGATGCCTTGCATTTCAAGAGTGTGCGTCATTACATCGACCTAGTCATCGCTACTTTTGGCCTTTCCGTAAGACTGACACTTTTCAGAGTAATACATTGGCTTTGGTGACCGATATTTTCATTGCTTGGTGAAAGTTCATTGGTTATCGCTGTAATTGCATTTACTCGCTATTCTGATCTGATATACAGGAATTCCTATACATATCCTGTGAAATTTCCTGAATTTAGTATAAAAAGGAATTATACATGATTTAACGTTTTATTTTCGATAGTTACATTTTACAATGTGACGTCAATGTTACACAAAAAAAATGTAAAATATATCAGCGACGTAAAATACGTTTAATAAAGTAAAACAAATGCCTAATTGAAATGCCAAAAAACCTTGCAATATCGCACACGAATATTTCCATTAGCCTATTCAATTTCTTTATGAAAATAATTTTGAACTAAAACGTATCCATGATTTAGCTAGAGGTGTACAAACATCTACAACAAAAGAACAAATTTCTGTTAAAAGTGCTGCTTTTATATGGCTAAGCTATCCACTTTCAGCATTATGTGTATGTATGCTCAAATTGTCTGACAAAGTCAACACTGTACATTACGCATATTTAAGATTATATATTTAACGTATTTTCAGTTATCATTTAAAGCATGCATAATTTCTTTTCGGCCAAGAATCTGACATCCTTAATCAAATTATGAAAAATTTATCAATTTTATGGCAAATACTAGGTTCTCGTTGACCCATTTTGTGGTGATGTAGCATTCGCCATAAATTTCATATATTCAACGTTATGTAGTTCATCATATTTATTTATTATTTGTGAGTTACTATATAGCCACACTGCTTTAGTTAGCTAAACAACGTTATAATGAAGTACAACATACCAAATACAAATAATAAAATTAAAAATACATCGCTTCAAGTATAAAATAAAACATTTATAGACATGTGATAGACCAATAAGCTTATTAATAGTGTCTTTATCCTTTTGACATATTCAATGACAAGGTGTTCCGTATTTCTAAAGGTAGACAGCTGCTAAAAGCACGTATTTGCTTGTTATTCTAATTTCAGTCAAATAGTTATTATTGTGAGATCATGAAGCCCGCGTTGGTTCAACTGGCAAGAATATCTTATATATATATGTAGGACTAGAGTCGGCTTAAACTAAGTTATGACTAACATTTCTAAAACATATTATTATTTTTCTACATGCAGTCAATATAATCATAATAAACTACTAGTTGAAGGGCTCCGAGCAACAATGTGTTAAGTCTGAAAATGACGTTTTGAGATAAAAGGCCTTGAATGTTTTCAGACTGGTCATTAGTATAAGAGTTGGTAATTAGCCAAAGGATGAAATGAATATGATCGCACTGATTTCTTAGTATTATTCAAGTATATAACATGGATCAGTTATAACTTGGCACTTTGCCATACCTTTTAGCGAAACATGTTAAGTAGACTTAACACATTGTTGCACGGAGCCCTTCAGTTATTTGTTTGCATTTTCTGACCCTACAGAGAATTCTTACAGCCATTTGTTATAGCAGTTGAAGCATCTCGAGCTCAAAAAGTGGAATTTCAAATTAAAGGCTATAAAAGTCGAATCGCGATGTAAAAATCGAGGTGACTAGAGACTGTACAGATGATTGTTAAACAATTACCGTATTTTTTTTACCAAACAACGCAGTTGGTATGATAAGGATCTGCATTATTCCTATATAAATAGGGACGTTGACTTTGTTTGATAAAAGAGGGCATTGAGGTTTCTCAAAGCAGTTACTAATCCAACTGTATGATCGCCAATCATAACACTTATCAGATGGGTCTTTCAATTTGAATTGTAAAGCTAACAAGGAATAATTAGGGTTTTGTGTCATTTTATTTGAGCACATTGTTAGCCATCCACGATTGGATTTCCTCTAACGAAAGCATTAATAATCTTAGTAGGTTGGGCATTATTAAATTTCTCGTAGTATTGTGAGTCGTCGGCATAGAACATGCTGTTCATAGGATGTTTTTGGGCAATGGTTATCGAAGATGGGCCGGTTGTTGAAATCACGTACAATGTAAAGAACGCGTGTGCTGCCGTCGCTTGGGATCTTAAGCATCATCAAACAGGGTTCGGCACTGTTCTCGTTTGAGAATCTCGTCAAAAAGCCAAATTATGGGTTGGTAGCAGTTGACAGCTGAGAGCATCTTGCTGTGCCACCCCGCGATGTGGTTGTTGGAACTTGGTAGCTCGTCCTCTATGCAGTTTATGCACGTACTTCGGTGCGGCGTACTAATTTCTTAGAAGTCCGATGTAGTTGTTCTCGAAATAGTCGGCAATTGGAGCGCTTTGTCGTCGAGGCTGTCTTGCATCGTTTTGAAGGTGCTTACAAGCTGCTCGATGGGGACAAACGCAAGCGCAACGATGGAAATCATCGTCGTTGTTGTCACGGTCATGTTAGCCCTCGCTCCGAACCTTTCGGTACACGTTCTGTGCAAGGTGGTCGAGGCAGCCTTTGACCGAGGCGTGTAGAAATGCAGCGCGCACTTTGTCGATGGCAGCAGACTTGAAATCAGTCATCACGGTTGCTGGATTCAGTGGAAACGAAAATATGGTTCTATCCGTTTATGTACCAATGTATGGATCGAATAAATCTGGTAAAAACATTTCTGCTAAGATTTTGAATTTTCCGTCCATCAACCAGTAATCTCCGTTGTTGAGAATATCCATTGTGCGATTCGTGCCGAACAGCAGACTACGATTTTTGGTCCCCAACACCACTGTCATAGAGCAGGATAAACCTTCATTTGGAAGATGGGTGTACTGGGGTGGGATGACTCTTTTACGGCGGTCATCTGGGAGCGGGTTCAGCTGGTCAGTTTCCTGGCGAAATAGGCGAATCGCTCATCTAATTTGCCACACTGCAGGGAACTGCACAACTATAACTGAAATTTAATGAGCGAAATTCGCAAATTATATGATTTGAAAATATGTTGATATACTATAACATCTTATCGACAACTCTTTTTCTAATAGTAAGCGTGAACAACGTCGGATAATATCAGCGTTAAATGAATCAACATAGTTTTGAAATGTTGTTTCATTTTTTAATGAATTTCCATTATTTTGAGAGTCTTGCGATGTAAACCAAAAGCGTCATATAAATATTTTATTATACACATTTTAAAATCCTTCCCAAATGCATAATTTAACTCTTCTTGAAATATTCAAGCATAATACAAACCATTCACGCACTTGTTTAATTTATTCTTGAGCGTTTTCTCATTTATTGAGTTTATGGCAAACAACTGTATTTTGTAATAATTTGATGATAATGTAATATTGTAAAACGTACCTTATAGCCACAATCTCTCCAATGAACAATCAAAATATAATAATCTCAACATAGGTGTCATAACATGAATGTATGGGGGTAGGAGGATACCATTACTTTTTATTTAAAAATTGTTATTTTCTAATTTAAATTAGCTTTTTATTCGGAACGATTTTCTCAAGGATTATAAACAAGTATAATAAATAAATAATGATTCAATATGACCAGCCTGAAAATATTGTTTATAAATGTATTGGTTTCGTTATATTGATGTACAATCAGACATGGATACACTCGTGCTTTATCGCCCGGCAGACACTTTTGCTCTTATAATAGAGCGACATTTTCAAAGGTTAAAAAATAAAACTATTGAATTTTAGGAAGTATTCCACAGGTTTATTGGGACAATTCCGGACGTGAAAGTAGGGTAAACTACTATTTACAAAACAAATATTTAAACACTGTAATTGAGTAAGTTGCAAAGCAAAAAACTACATATTATAGTGAAAGTTGTTCTTATATCGATATGCAAGAATGGTCTTATATCGATATGTTAAAAAATATAACTAGCAATAATAGTGAAAGCTGTTCTTATATCGATATGCAAGAATGGTCTTATATCGATATGTTAAAAAATATAACTAGCATTCTGAGAGATAAATCCCCAACACGTCAATAGTATCATTTTGATATGGTTTTGGGCTAAACCAATCATTTCAAGTTCTGTTGCAGCAGCATTCCTTACAATACGTAAAAAAAAACGTAGGAAATTATCCTCCGCAGCTATATTATACATATGTTCTAGGAAAAAGAAAAGCAATGGACAATTCATCCTATGCATGTAGATAAAACAAGAAAACAAGACGGAATCTTCTAAACACTTTTCCCGACTTTGGAACGAGACTAAAATATCATCGAATAGACCTATGTTGACGACTATGATTCTATCCGAGTAATCTTCAGAGAATATGTCATAAATTTCCAGATGTGTTTGTACTAGTTATATAAACTGATATTGTTCTTGCTTAGTTTATCTTCTAAACTTTGGCATAATCATAGCTTTTAATATTTTATATCCTTAGAATATTTAAATGTATATTGACCGAAAAACTAAAATATACTCTCTCCTTATATCAATATTAATGCTATAGATTTCAATATGCTTAACTTTGAGAAACGCTTGGCACGCCTAAAAGCTCTATTTAATTCCATATTATAAACTCTCATGGTGGTGGAATATAATCCGGTGACACATAACGGCATTAATGAAATATATTAAGCGTATGTGATATGATTTCTGAATTGAAAAATGTGTTGAATTGGAAAAAAACGAGATATGTTAAAGGTCCTGGCAATACGCAACTCTAAAGAATGCGTTACGTTGATCCTTGTCATGTTTTCGGTATTAAATGCAATACAACCTTCAGAGTAAACTATATTCATACAAAATATATTCGAAAGTATGTATTGCATTTTTTGAAATAATCTTTTGCCAAATTTCGCAGACAATGCGCAAAGAATTACGCTGGGTCGCAATAAATTTTGCTGTGTCGCAAAACACAATGTCGCAAACGCATCAAAAACGTGTTTAATCTGTTATTTGTTGCACTGTTTCTTAACCAAATAATTTTAGATATCGCAAATCGCAAAACCTGCGTGAACATGTCCCGCAATATCGTAGGGGACTTAGCCCTTCAACAATATCACAGGCGTGTGTCTTTACCTTTATCGTATCGTGATTGCACTGAATAATAAAGAATAATGAATTTATAAACGCAATTGAATAAAATTAATCAACGACATACTTATACTAAAAAACATACAAACATCATGGCCAATTACCATTAATGTTTTAATCTGCACAGCAACTCCCCCACTCCCAAATGCCCTGCTCGATGCAATAGACATCTATTTGGTTATTTGGTGTATGAATATTAACCGTGATATTGAGCGGGATGAAGGGTCTGTGATGAGCAAAGATTGTCGAAATACTCACAGTGTGGCTTATAGGAGGTGTCTCATTTAAATGTAGGGCTTCGCCCCTATTTTGGTTTATATAGGATTTCACCCTTGAGCCTATGCATGTGTTTGATCACGTACTGCGTTTGAATCGTGACCTGCCGTTTCCTGAACATGTTTTTCCTCCATTCCGGCAATATACATCCTTGTGGTTGATGTAAATACATTGTTTGACCGGAAGCCTGGTAGCCCAGCCTTGCTACACATTGTTGCAATAACTCGCCCGATCGTGTTCACATCCACTGGGCTACGTGAACAGCAAATGTGAAATATTTTTTTCTGACTGGCAAAAATAGAAAACCACGTGAATATTTGATTCTAACGGGCATAAATAGAATGCTAGGTTATTGATCCTCTCGTCGGGTCCTCTCGTGTATTTATGGAATACATTTTCTATGCATTGGTCGGGATCTGACGTATTTAGATACGCTCGAACGACTTTGGGCGTTATCATATTGTGTTTAAGGTTGGTTTTGGTCGTGTCCTTGCTGTACTCTGAATATTGTTGTAGGCCATTGTGCTTGGCTTTACGTGCAAGCATTTTTTGGCAATGCGTTTATCGCTATCTTTAGATGTAACCGAATCCGGTCGAAATGCATTGCACAGAAAACATACACCATTAACATAGTCTCTGATTAATCCGAGTTCAGTAATTCTAACAATGTTATTGAGATATCTCCATTGTTTGATTGGTCCATCAAAAGCTTCATCTATCCAACGTTCTTTTATGACCAATCGACTTTCATTAGCTTCATGTATGTTGAATTGTTGTTTAAACATCGTTAACACTGTCTTAATATTCACACTCATTCAAAACATAAATTGCATCTCGAAATCCCCTGTCTTCAATAAAAACATCCGAATGTTCCATCTAATCTACAAGTTCCTCGGAATTGGACCCAACTACAGTTCTGTGATTCTAAGGTGCCACGATCGTCTCTGAAATTATCTGGAAATATTTACAAATCTTTGCAAATGTTTAGACATTTTCAGGGATTAAAGTTTCCAAAAGTTTCAAGACATTTTCACAGCCATCTGACCCGCCTTGTTTGCTTATTTGCATTTATCGAGTGTCTTTGTTTACTCAGTGTCATATGATGAACAATAGAAAGTGGGGGAACTTAAAACGAAGAAAAAAATTAATTGATCGTCAGCTCCTATTAAAAGCTGGGATATTAAGCAATTTTTGAATTATTTTATTTTCATTAACGGAATCTTGAGACGCCCAAACCCATTATCCTTCTTTAAGAATGTATCTTTGCCATTTCAAACATTGATCCCCCTCTCTCAATTACATATGTAGTTCAGCTCAAAGTGACACTCTAACCCCTATATGTTATCAACTCAAGACGTGCGAAAACCTACCCCTGGCTTTGAAATTGATCCGTAACAAAACAACTATAACCCCTTTATCTGATATATACACGGAGCAAAGCATTTCAGTCACTATCACTGTGCATTTTAAAGAATAATAACGATTTTTATTTCATATATTAATTATTTTGTTGCCTTTCAAGACACATACAAGAAAACTAAAAAACAAACTCTATAACATATTCTAACATAATAAAAGAATATATAAAAACTATTTAAGCAAGTATTTTCAATACCATAAAAGCCGATGCTCCTGTTCTTAGTATTGGCTTTGTCTTATATGAGAAAAAGTGACACTTAACCCACTGCAGTGTTATGTCGTCGCTATTATCAGCTAAACAAACACAAATGGTTCGATCAAAATGTTCCAAAAGTTTTCAAAAATTTCCAAAAGTTTGCAAATATTTAAAAATTTTCGGAGTTGCTATATATTTGCAAACTTTCAGAGACGATCGTCGCACCTTAGAATCACAGGACTGTACACTAATTTTGACAAAGTGATTAAAATATAATCTGTAACAATGATCCATGTTAGAGGATATCATGTTTTTACTTCTTTATTCTAAATTTAGATCTTAAATCTTAATCTTATATCTTGATGCGCATATCAAAGTTCATTGGTGCATTTTCATATAAAAAAAGGCTGATTGTGCCCATCAATTCAAGCAAGTAAAAGTTACGTTTTAATATTATAATTATTAATTTAAATAATTAACTAGATACTCCATAGGAGATTTTATCTAAAGGATTAGCTTTTCGCCAAATATCAGGTATTTGAATTCATATACCGGTTCTACGATCTCATTTGGAAATATTTAGAATGATCCGGCCAAATAATGATTGTTGCTCATGTACTGTGTCTATATGCTACTCAGTCAATAACAATTAATTTTAACGTAACAGATCCAAAGATGTTAAAATATCAAAAATTATGGAAATTTCTTTAAAGGGTTCATCTTAAAACCGTTAATCTATGAAGTATTATATTTATTCAAACGCTTCAGTTGAAACTATTTTATTAAATTTTGGAGACGTAAATTTATAAACGGTGCTGGCCGTTGAGTCGAATTTTACGACTTGCTTTCCAGCGGCGGCAGTGGACCTATTCTAAACCCCCGAGACCACTGGGGTGAATTATTTGAATTATTTAACTTCGTTTTATTTTGTTATCTGTGTTCTACTACAATGTTGCAAGTCCTACCAGCGGCGGCAGTGGACCTATACTAAGAGTCCCCAAATCCACAGGGGGAAGTGAATTCGTTCAAATTCATCATAATCAAATTATCTTATGTTTTAATGCTTCCTTGTGGGACAAAACTGATTTAAAACGATTTCGGATTGCTATCCTGTAAAAGTTTTTAGAATTAGATGACGGTACATCCGATTGCATTGGGCAGGCTCTGAGGCAAAATGCTTAAATTTTCGAGACTGCATTTCGGCTCTGCATTTGCTCTCGAATGCTATCTTCAGTTTTTGTTTGCAAGGCGTGGGTCTTTTCATCTTAAGCTTGTATACAAATGTCGTTTGTTTTTATCATGGTTTAAATTTATTTGTTTACATATGTCCATTTAGGACACAATGGACAATCAAGGTTGCTGATAGGCATTTTCAATACAATCAAATTTCGATCGCATGCAGGGTGTATTAGGGATAAAGAATAGATTAAATAATTTGAAATCGAATCACAATCTTAACTTAAAATTCATTAGATAAAAATTGAGGAGTTTTATTTTAAAATCAGTTTTGATGCCCACGATATGCATGTTAATCACCCTTCAGTAAAACACATTGGTTAAGTCTTATTTTTCACATTTAAAATACACAGTTTGCATATTGAATATAATTCAATTTTGAAAGGAAACTTTTAGATTGAGTGTTTAGGGCACACTCCCAATTTGACCGATAGAGCTCAAATACCGTATAAGGGGCCTTCTATGAACTTGCATTTATAAATTTAATGCTTGGTCAAATTTAAAATAATAAAAATTCATAACATTGGAATTTAACTGCCGTTATTGTATGTGGTAGGTATTTTCACTAATACTGCTAATAATTATACTGATCCGCGTCGTATCTAAACAAAGAAATGTTGTAACCAATTCGAAACCACGATTGGTTGCTGCATGGTTACATACTAAATTAATTAAATACGTTACAGTAATTCGATCTCAACCAATTCATGATTATATGTCAGGGCTTAAATAGTGGAAATTGTAAATTATGGATGGTATCAATATTTGTTATAGATATTCAAGTAAGATAATTCGTTACTATCTTTCATCTTGGTACACAACTCCTTAAAAGTGAATTACAAAGGGTAAAGTAATTGAATAAATTGAAAAATAAAATAGCGTTTGACTTTCTTGACTCCGTTTCCGTTTCATTTATTCTTCTTTTGTTCTTTCCTTTTCTTTTCGCTATTCTTTTCTTTCCTTTTTTCTTTCTTTTCTTTCTTTTCTTTTCCTTTTCTTTTTTTCTTATTTTACTTTCTTTTTTATTTCTATTGATTTCTTTTTCGTTTTCATTTCTCTCTTTTTTTATCCTCCGTTGGCTGTTAGTGTTTACAACAATACAATTCATATTACACTTAACCAACGAAAGCGTATGATTAAGCTTTCGTTTTACTTAACCTAACAATATCAATAAAAAACATATAAACAAATTAAAATATACTGATAAAGAATGACGTATATTGTAAAATCAACGTTTCATAAAAGGCAAGCGACAAACGTATGCTTTGGGAAAACTGAGGCATTAGTCATTGTATGCCAAAACGATGTATCTAAAATGCACCTCTAGACTGAGGGGTTGGTCCTTGAAATGCCGAAACGATGTATCCACAATGTACCTCTAAACTGAGGGGTTGGTTCTTGAAATGCCGAAACGATGTATCCACAATGCATCTCTAGACTGAGGGGTTGGTCCTTGAAATGCCAGAACGATGTATCCACAATGCACCTCTAAACTGAGGGGTTGGTCCTTTAATTGCAGAAACGATGTATCCACAATGCACCTCTAAACTGAGGGGTTGGTCCTTAAAATGCCGAAACGATGTATCCACAATGCTGCTGATTCGAAAAGCGGATCTGGAGTAAAATACTGGACAGTGCAAATAATTAAAGCAGTGGATTTCTTGCCCGGACAACTATAAACAGAGTTCCATCCATATGGGCAAGAAACGATGATGAAAACAGTTTGATGACGAATCGAAAAACGGTGTGAATTATGTACAAAGATTGCCTGCCAGGACAACTAAAAACAAAGTTCCATCCATAAAAGCAAGACATTATATGATATATGCGCAATGAACGCTTTGCCGGATCACTAGATATCGAGTTCGATCCAAAGCACAATGAATTACAAGATGAAATGCCGATGTATATGTGAATCAGGCAAAAATATCCTTGCAGAACTTTTTCATATGTAATTTTGAGTTGCGTGCCCGGATGTTTCAAAGGTACGACCTTCTGCGCCTGCAATTATAAATAAAAAATATTATAATTTTAGTCATTTCAATTGAGCCTTTTAATCTTCATATAAATGCCATTAAACGCTAAAACTCAATCACGTTACAAAACTATTAAAAAAATAACGACGTACATGTATTACAACGTTTATATACTGACGCATTTACAATAATATACAGATACAAAAAGTTACATTTATATAATCCAAAATACAATTTATTTTCCTCTACAAAACCGCTATAAAATACATACACACAAATTATTCTTTCTGTTTAAATTTATTTGTTACAAAGTATCAACACTACTCTTTATTTTACACCCGGCATACGGTTAAATTTCATAAACGAAAAGGAAACAAAACCCTATCTAATTTTTTTCACGAATGATAAATATCGTAGAAGTTATGTACCAAACCCTACAAGGCTAACCCCAAGCCTTGAAATTGCTTTTAATTGGTTTATCCAGATTCTAAATATATGAACGCTTAAAAACATAACACGGATCTTTAACAATTTGACACAACTTAATCAGTTGTTGAAATTGTGTTTAAGTACTACGTAATATGAACAGATTTATCATTCAATCTAAATGGATTCGGGCCACCATAATTCAGAAGGGGACATTTTAATATAACTTATTCGATGAAATGGCGACCCAAGGCAAATATAAGCGAATATACCCAAATATTTTTTTTCTTAAGGCAGATTAGCACATTGTTATAAGATGAGACTCAAACAAGATAAAGTGAAACAGACCCATTGACGAAACTGACATGTAACGGAATAATGTTATGAATAATCAATTTATTTTTGTCATAAAATAACCAAGCGTTGAAGTATTTTTTTTTATTTCATTTTAATCCAAGACTTTATTAATCATTATAAAAACAGACAAGAACCAATGACCATACTGAAAGTTGAGAGTAATGTTTTTCTTAAGGTTTCGACTGTTGGTTCGCTTGCCCGTAATTGCAACATCTTAATGGGTCTGTCTATTTGAATTGCAAAGAAATGGTTTAATATACAAAGTTCTTATATGGGTACTTATTCGCCGATAGTTTGGGCAAATATTATGATAAAGTAATGTTTTTTTTCAACAAATTCGAAATTTGATTGCATGACTAATTTTTGACTGCACTCATGTTATGAAAAATACAACCGTTAAATGATCATCGTCTTTCGAGAAAACTGAGCCAGTATTCGATGCTTTTTTCAAATTTAAATTAGATTCAAAATGAATATATTTCTTTTGGTCCACAGAATCATTGGTGGAGAAAACTATTCATGAAGATAACACACGAGAAGCACAAAGTTGGAGCAATATTAATATTTAGAATACACATCAAACGAAAAAGGCTTAGTTTTATTTGTTCTATAACGGTTCTGTTTCTTCTGTTTTTGTATGTTTAAGTGCATCCCTCATAGTTGAGTATTATCGCACTTGACCGAAGAAGGTCCAGAGTATCCTACTGTCCGGGTTTCCCCCACTCTTTTCGATAAGACAGCGAAGAATCTTTAACGTGCCAGGGAAAAGACCCGTACACGGCGCCTCCAGCGTTACGTCCCGTGCGAAGGACATTATACCCCTAGGCGATGAGTCCGTTATGACTCAACCAGTCAATCGATAGTACCTCCAGCGGGGCTTGAACAAGGGACCTCCTGAATACGGGCCGTGCGCCTCAAGCACTGCGCCTCGTTCAATGTGAAACTTTTTTCGAAATGATTTCAGGTGACGATTATCTTTTTTATATATATTGCACCGACGGTATTACAAAACTTTGGGAATACACTATCATATGTTTTCTTTTTATAATCAATTCAAAATTTTAACAAATTAGAAAATCAATTGATACCGCTGAATATCAGCTATAGCAGTGGTATCTACAGTCCTGTGATTCTAAGGTGCGACGATCGTCTCTGAAATTCTCTGGAAATATTTACAAATCTTTGCAATTTTTTGAAAAAAAATATATACACGGAGTTACTATCACTGTGCATTTCATATATTGATTATTTTCTTACTTTTCAAGACAAATACAAGAAAACTAAAAACAAACTATATAACATATTCTAATCAAATAGAAAATATAGAAACTATTTAAGCAAGTTTTTTTCAATACCATAAAAGCCGATGCTCTTATTTGTTAGTATCGGCTTTGTCTTATATGGAAAAAGTGACACTTTACCAACGGCATTGTTAAGTCGTCGCTCTTATCAGGTTAACACACACAAATGGCTCGATCAAAATGTTCCGAGAGTTTTCGAAAATTTCCAAAAGTGTCCAAAAGTTTGCAAATATTTAGAAACTAAAGTTTCTATAGACTAAAGACTAAAGTTTCTATATATTTGCAAACTTTCAGAGACGATCGTCGCACCTTAGAATCACAGGACTGTTTATTTTTTATAATAGATGCGTAATTATTCTTACCTTATGCCAGATATAGACCAAATACATATACTATATACCCCGACATTGCCACAATCATCATATGTTTAACCAACGGTCTACCCATGCTTTCGTTGTATGCTCGCTTCGTAAAACTGTAGTAAATGTTTTTTTCTATATAAATATATGTTCCATCAAGTACAAGAATAGCACAGGTTTATACCAATATCAATGCTTGAGGCAAAATGTGGTGCGTATATTGTGATAGGGTACGTTGTCAAAAACATCTGGCAATTTTGATAGAAGACCTGGAATCAATTGATTGTCTACTCACTCTACATTTCCATTCATCTTGGTATGATAACCTCGATTATCCTTTGCTTAAGCTTTCAAAACCCAGTCACATCCATCAAGAAATGAGCAATATATGATTCTCCTCGTTCGGTTGGTAAACGTCTATCGTTCTTAGGTTTAGATGGGTGCCACTGAAACGGTATCGTATAGGAGGCATTGACTCATCATGTTTTGTCGGTATACACATCAGTATATCCCTTCTCAAGTATGTGTTGATGGTTCGAAGAAAACTAAACTTCAATCTGACAAGGTCTGCCCGCTCAAAAATAATATCCCTACTGTATGTTATGTCTTAATTGTATTCATAAACCATCTTATGTAAGTGTTTTGATTATAAATACAAGGGTTTTTTCCTTGATTTTTTAACACCCATCATTTCACTTTTTTAGTAGAAGTTATATACATATTTCATAGTTAAATCCTTTTGAAAACTATCTAGTTTATCCCGTCTACCCATTTTTACTGTGCTCATTTTCATTATCTTTGGTAGTTGTGAGTCATTATCTGTGGTAGTTTATTCCTAATTAACTATTCTGGTTAGAGATAACTTCAGGATAACCTTAATATATCTTCGGTGGGATCGCATGGCTTGAAAGTCGTATTTTTAATTATCCTCTCCCCATTCATTTTTTAAATGATTGTTAGCATTAAGTCTCATTGGTTTGTCAAAAGAAAATGAATTACGTCATATGATGGCAATAAATGCGATTGTAACTGAAATAGTTTTCAACGCGCAGATAGAATGAAGAAATATGTAGAATAATCATGAGATAATGTTAAGATACACATGACATTAAAGGGACAATTGTACTTATAAATAAAGAAACATTGATTTACATTAAAGTTCATCAATGTTATAGTCAAGGAAAAGCTCGTATTAATACCAATATTAAAATTCCATGCGTAAATAGGCTATGATTGGTACCACACCCTCAAATTTTGCTTATCGAAACGATAAATCGTCATGGAGACATACACAATTCATACAAAAGCGTAATGCAAGGTAGTGACGATAACAAATTATGACAAAGACCATTATAGACCTTTTTAAGCTACCAAAAAAACCAGAATTATCTCGCTAGAGTATGGTCTTATCCTTGACTAACAATGTATCTCAGCCAAAATATTAGAGAGATCAAGACAAAAGTTTAAAATAATTAAAAACATAGAGCCACGACAATACCCGACCCAAACGATAGAATCGATTGCAATCGACAGATTTATCATTTTTAGATTAGGGTTTGGTTCAACATTTAACCTGATCTGTGAGATATTGGTCTAACTCTATAAATAACGGCAATGTTTAAAAACTTATCCCCTTAGATATTAATTGGCCTTTAGTTATATTGCTTTTGTGCGTGTGTAGTAGGTTTAATAAGCTTGTCAATTAGTAAGGCTTCACTGCATATCCGTCATCACCGACCAGAATCCCATCTATTAAATAATATTTTAATCGTTCGGCAATAAAACTATTGCCAAATGTCCTAGCTGCTCTTGTGTATGCTGCCCGATCATATGGTAAAAATTTTTCTTATGAGCATATTTGCGTCACCGATCACTTGTTAATTTATTGAGAAGAAGCCCATTCTGTTTCAAAACTTCAGCTCGATCCTTTTCAGGGGACATTATAGGTATATGAGTACAGTCTATGGTCCCAACCATATTTGGCATGAGTGCAGTATCGCAAAATTTAGCGTTGATCCTTTGAATATAATCATTATGCGGAAAGGTTATGTAAAGGTTTAGTTAAGCTATTGTCGCCGAAAATTTCTTAGTGATTCGGGTTCAAGTCGCTTTATTCACTCCAAAAGTATCACCATCTGCTCGTGAGCAATGTGACGAAATGTCAATAAAAACTTATTTACTGCAGGAACAGAACTTTTTTCCTGAGGGTCATTAAATATTAAATATCACTAATATTTCATCCAAAATATCTAGTGCGATTTGCTTTGGAAATCAAAATCGATTCACAACATTTTTCATCAGATAAACCTTTAATGGGGTTAAGTCTATCCCTTATTATAGCTCCATGAGCATTGCTGAGTATACAGCTTGGTTTCGATATGAACAGAGTCGGATGAACAGTGTGTCTTTTTGTCCGAGATTATGAAACATTTTGATTTTCGATATTGAACCCTGAATAGTTATCATCACGGGAAGCCAGTTTGCGCTTGCGGAAACGCATGTCGTAAGCTTCGTATGACTCTGTCGTCCCCCGAACACTATACAAAAGATTTGCATCGTGCGGTCGCCACTACCTTTTTACTTTTTCTCCAGTTTCTCTCAAAAGCAAGTCTCGTTGATATTATATATTTATTTTCAGGATCGTTGAGAATATCTAATATACCAAAACATCCTCTTGGCATCTTTGAAATACCTGTTAAGTATGCATGAACGACGCATGGTGCTTCTTCCTGGATTAATAGAACTATGTGTTCTCAATCGGAGGACTGCACTCCTTGGTCATAACCTAAGCCATCATCACCTGCTAGCAATGGTGTTCTTGAATAGGGTCCCTTAGTATATATTGGGTTGGTTGTGGCCTAAAAATGGAAAACATATATTTAATTCACAAAAATATAGACATGTTCTTAATTACTCGACAATTGACCTTATAACGTTACTCTTACAACCAAATATAAAGTATACATCGTATGAGCACTTATAAGCAAGTTATAACCAGGCTATACTGAATTAATTCACCCTCTTGGCAATACACAATCCTAAAATGTCTTTATTTCGAAAACGAACACCGAAGGCGTGATTGTTACGACTTAAAGAAATACTTTTTTATCGGAAATGACCATATTTGTTTGAGTATTAAAGTGATTAGCAGTAAATTTGAAAGTTACTTAAGAAAGGACTAAAAATACTTGTTCTACTTACAATGTGGGTTTGCTCAGTTGAGCGAACCTCTTTAGAGTATCTCTATAGTTCCTATAGAAACTCGCTTGTTTCTACATTCTCGAGCTTTTGTATCTTCGATCCAGTAAAGGATGTGTTGATTTCAGGCTGGT
This sequence comes from Hydroides elegans, assembly GCA_001703475.1. Lineage (NCBI taxonomy): Eukaryota > Metazoa > Annelida > Polychaeta > Sabellida > Serpulidae > Hydroides > Hydroides elegans. The sequence continues at coordinate 50,674 of LQRL01023775.1, forward strand.
TCAGCAGTTTGATCGTGGCGCTAGTGAGCCCGTCACCCATCACAATGTCTTGACGGCGCCATCTTTTCGCCTTTGGGTCCTCCACGACCGACCGAACAGACGTAAGCGTCACGTTCTCTAAGGAAAACCTTCGCTTTTAGGCGAAACATTCGCTTCAGCAATGGAAATCCTGTCGGCGTGGAAAAAAATTCTCGATGTTTGAGCAGTCTATGGCTATGTCACACATAAGTGTTTTTCTTCCGTGATCCCTCTCCAAGTCTTTTCTGAAAAGAACTTTAAATTTGAATGTCTCCATGATATCCTTCTGTTTAAATCGCTAACAAAGATTTGATCGCATTTTCAAAGTCCTGTTTATATATGTCGCTCCTATCTTTGCTCAAAATAGCAAACGCTGTCCTCGAAACGTCTAGTATATTGTTTAATTTACATTCTAAGCAAAAGATTTTGTGCCAAAAAAATGAATGACATAGTTTAAATAAAGAATAAAAAAAACAAAAAACATAAAAATGCTCGAAAATTAAAATGATGTGAGTTCTTTTTATAATGCATTTTCTACTGAAACCGAAGGTATGATTTTAAAACTGAATATTAAAGTATAGTTCAAAAATAAAATGTAATAACGTCAAAGAGGCGTTCAAAACATGCATAGAACTTTCCATATGATTATAATTTTTATTCTTTTCCCGCCAAGATATTCAGAACTCTCCATATTATTATTATAATCATGTTCCCGCCGACGTATTAGAATATATAATAAATTATTTTGTAAATAAGTGTGGAGATGGGTCTAAATATCTGTTTCGCGGTAAAATAATATTTGACAAATAAAGAAAATGTTTAAGGGGATAAGTGCAATAAAGTATCGTTAAAAATATTGTATCAATAAATACCTACATTATACCCATTATGTCATAAAAGCGCAATGGAATTAATCCATTTTAAAGCTTGATATATTAAAACTACATCACCAATCATTTGTTCATTTATTGAATAGAACCCCTTTCTATTTTGAAAAAAGCTCAGCTCTATCCCTCTTATGGAAAAAAATTGATATGGAAAGGGTATTTATTTTAATTTCATTCGAACACTGATTCGACTTAATGTCGCTTTTCTCACTCAAAATGCATCCCGATCGTTTCGTAAAAAAACATGACAAATATTTTTGTAAGAAGCTTCCATGCATCGGCATCCCTGCCTGCATGGCCTGTTACCTACCAGGCACTGTCTATGAAAAGCATAAAAATTAATAAAAAATAAAATGTCACGACACCACTAACTAACCCGGCCAATCATGACAAATAAATGCATGATTACATAAACATCCTCATATGCCTTTATCCGACAAAACTCAAAACCATTTACACCAAGACCATATCCCCCATTCTTGTTATAATAAAACACAGCGTCTGCTGGCTCTATATATCCCAAATCAAAATCCCACCTTTTTTCATCAAATAAATAATATAAATGCTTATCCGCTTAAACTGGAGAGTCATCAGACCTTTCCGGTATGGTTGTACCTATAGATGCTACTTTATGTAGATGTGCCGATTAAGCTCTTAAGGTCCTTGGAACTCACAAGCTGTTCCGCCGCATCAAGGCGTCCAATCTTGGAACAGTTTTTTTCTCCTTTGTTATTTCTTTTGTTATTTTTGTTTTATATTGTTTTTTTTTTGTTTTTGCGTATTCGTTTCCTAATTATAGATACATATTTAAATCACATATTAACTTTAAATATTAATATATATATACTTCATAGGGGATTCGTAACTGACACAGCAAATATACCTCGCCCTTTCCACTCCATTAGACGTTGCTAATTATATGCACATCTGGCCCACCAAACAATTCCCACCTTATTTTACTCCATAAGCATTTCAGCATCGGAGAAAATCTAAAGCACCATTTGCACGGCTTTCTACTAAAGATTATGCGGATCATGTACACGATCTTAATTATAGACTAAACATTCTAAACTCGGACACTTGGTACCTTGGAACAAAATATCATTTTCACATTTTATTTTTATTAATTTTCCTCTTTCGCACCAAAACGCTGGCAAATTCCATTCATTGTTTCCATCCAGTACTTCCAATGTTCCCTTTCAGGCCAAGCATTTTCATTTCCTCTTGATTATCCGATTCCTCCTCATTCATATTATACTCATCGTCATAAAACGTATTCACTTTGTTTATTTCATTTTCAAGCGATGGACATCCAATGAGTAATTGTTTGAAGGTTTATATAAGAACATCCACAAGTAAATAATTTATTTCAATAATTACTAATAATTACTTATAAACCTGTCTAATAATCACTAATAAAGCTGTCTCATAATCACTAATAAACCTGTCAAAACTTTTATTTTTTTCAAAATTGATTTTTGTCAACCTTTAAAAATAGTATGATAATGACTGTAATGATGTGTGGTGAATATGAGAACCTTTTAAACATGGTACACATCAAATCTTGCGCTTTAACATTAATAAACTTTCTATATATACATCACACACCGAGAACAAAAATTCAATAAAAATAAGCCGGCATTACTATAGCTCATTATATGTGCATATGAACCAGTACTATGTAATCTTAATATTTCCGGCCTGGAGTCGCTTGAAGACGTGTGACACATTGCGTGCCGACAAAACATTTCAATTCATATGCTAGCTCCTTCCAATAGCACGTCATGGCTGTGGAAACTCTCGCTGAAAGTGACTGGTCAGCCGTCCATCTGTTGATTCACCCTCGGTGATGTTGATCGACTGTAACAATTTGTGGCAAATACGATAAGGTAGCTTCGTTGCTTTAGTATACGCGTTTTATTCGTTTTATTGAATCGCTTTTGTCAACAAACATCACAGTTTTTTTCTCAATTTATGACCTATATGCAAGAATCAACTCTAGATACATTATCAAACATACATGCTGATTATTAGACCATATATTTACCAATCAAAACAGCTACAATTTGAATAGCATTATTTTAGCCGGTTTAAATTACTTTTCAGATCGAGCTTCAAGTCCAAAATTTCCACTTATCTTGCAGAATGGCTACCGGGTGCACATGGCTCAAATGTGGTTTGATATGTCTCAAGTCCTCGAGATAGCATTTGGAGTAAATATAGAATTGCTTGAGAATGCATACAAAACGCATTTTTCGAACCCGTTATTGGCAGTTCATCCTTCACAGATATGCACCCCTAAAAGGTAAACATCGGTCAAACTATATCGTCAGCTGCTCGTATGCATAGTGTCAGTGTGACATGTGCATGTGCTCTTTGAAAACCCTTGACATCTTGACATCATCGCCTTACAATTGTCAAAAAACAATCTATAACGCTCCCGCTGCTCATACTGTGCCACCACCGGACCATAATACTAGGAGCACCCAGTAGTTGGTGTTCCCTTTTCAAAACGGCCCTCTGAATTTTCAAATATACTTTTATGACTTTAAACAATAAAGAATAAAATAATGAAAGATAACAAAGAAATTAAACATGACACAGTGTATGGATGACTCTCAAAGCCGCCACCTGTACCGAACGTGTCTCTACATATTCAATATCTCGGATTCAGAATATATTCAACCGATGACGAACACATTATAAAATGTCACAACAAACAACTGATGCAAATTTATTTACTTATTCAATCCATCAATTCAGCGTCAGTTAACTGAGAACTTCTATAACCTCCTGCATTTAGGTTCATAACAGCTGGTAGTGTGTCAACCACTTTTCCTTCATTTCTCCAGTACATTTCTCTCAACGGAATTCACGACATGATTAACATAGTTTACACATCGTTCTTCTGTTATTCGCTGAAAGCCATCATGGATAAGTCGTCGTTCACATTTTAGTATAAATTATTAATTATAGATTCAAACACTTCCCTTTAAGTCTCCCAACACCAATTCGAGTTTAAAATTACAGCGATATTGGGGAAGCAATAATAATCATAGTAATGATAATAACATAGTAATAACAATCATAAATTTTATTGATTGTATTATGGTATGTAGAGTTGTGTACATAAACATGCATGCTAAAATAATGCATTCACAGTTCATAAATCATTCTATGTCATATGTATTATGTACTTTCTAATCAGCGTTGTACATCGGCATTGGTCAATACTCATTAATTATATTTTATAACTGTGTTTTAAGCGCCTTCGGCTGCTATTCTACTCCGTGAGATTCAACCAGTTCTGCATATTCTGCTTAAGTGAAGAGGATGCTGGGGCACTCGACTCTGACTGCGTACATTGTGATATGTTACATTGTCTAACACAGGAAAACATTTTGGGGGCAGTGCTGGATTCAATTGAATCTCTACCCACTCTATAAATACATTCCCATTCATCTCGGTATGAAAATATCGATTATCCTTTGCCTCGTAAAGCAATAGGTAACAACCCTTAAAGAAAACTTTATCAGCACCATCTGCAATGAGTATGATAAGCATTTTTACGCGGTTGGTTGGTAAGAGTAGGTCGTCTTAAGGGTTTGGTTGGTACCACTGATACGAGGCTGAGTGCGAAGTATTGACTCATGGTTCATCTGTGTAAAAGCTTGTTTATTTTTGTTGTTATGTGTGATCATATAGATTCATGTGATTATCAAAAAGCCAAATATTTTCTGCATAATCCAATCCACTACATATTTAATAAATATGTGGTTTGCCTTAATTTACGCTTTAACACTTGGGAGTTAAACGTAGATATGGCGCCTGTGTGTGGGCATAGCAGGGTTAATCAGCGGTGTAAGAAAGTAAGAGTTCATTGCATATCCATCAGAACCTACAAGAGTTCCATCTATTTCATTATATCCAAATTATTCGGCAATAGAGCCATTGTCAAATACCCTGCCATTGCTTGTGTTGCCCGCCCATCTGGTAACAGTATTTCAAGAAAGCATATCTGCGTCCTCGATATGTTGTTCATTTACTAATTGAAACCCTTTATATAAAAAAAGATAAGCTTGATCTTGGGGACTAAATCATGTTGAAAGGTTATGTAATGTTTAGTTAATCTATTCCAATTTAACGTTTACTTAGAATTCTGCTATATGTTTCTTTACTCAATCAAAAACATCACCATCGGTTCGTAAAAAACATAACGAAGAATATAATTGTAATGCTAATAATAACTAATTACGTGCAGGAAAATATTGTTTTCCTAAGGGTCAATAATTCGAAAGTCACGTATATTTCATCCAAGAGATCTAGTGCGATTTGCTTTGGAAATCAAAATTGATTAAACAATATTTGATCGGAAACAGCTTCGATAGGGATTAAGTCTATATCTTATATGATTTACTGAGCATAAAGCTCGGTGGCGATGTGACCAGATTCTGGACTCCGATTAAGGGGCGTCTTTTGGTCCGAGATCATGAAACTTTTCGGTTTTCGGTTTAGAACCCTGAATAGTTATTATCACGGGAAGCCAGTTCCGCTTTCGGAAACGCACATCGTTAATGTCGTATGACCCCCGTACACCATATAAGGAACTTCGCAGCGTTCGAGTGTCACTACCTTTTGCATTGTGTCCATTTTTCTCACAATACCAAGTCTCGTCGATATTTTATTTATATTTCAGGATCGTTGAGAATATCTATATTTTATGTGCCAAAAACCGCTGGGCATAGTGCTGCTTCTTGGGATCAAGTAAGCTAGCAAGTTTTGTCTTTAATGATGTCCCCAAAACATATTTTCCAAAACAAGACTACCTAGAATGATTTTTCATTTCAAAGCCGATTCTTATCATGACGAACAAAAATCAGGTGCAAATGAAGTAGGGCGCGCTCCCCTTCAACCCCAAAGCTGATGTTCATGTGGGGTTTTGCCCCTATCTTTTTCATATAGGATTTCACTCTTTAGCCCGTGCATTTGTTCGCTGGTTAGTTTGTACCTTTGAACAGTGACCTGTCGTTTCTTGAACATATTGTTCCTCCATTCCGGTACGATCTCTGTGGCTAGGTTTGACAGGAAGTCTAGTAGCTCAGCCTTGCTACACATTGTTGCACTAACTCGCCCAATTGTCAGACCATGTTTAACAAGTGAAACTGACACAATCTTCTGTAACAGATTCATTGTCTTGTTTCGTGTGAATGCTGCCATACACAAGATGTTGCACGCAATGTTGTTGAGTGGCCTACAATAGTTTGAGACTTAATTCAAAATTATATCGGCATATTATGTTACTATATTGTTTGATTATCATACACTTAATATTTTATCCTTATATTCTTAACATTGTTACGTGATTTAAACCATCCGTGTTTAAATGAAAATTTTAAGAATGTTAATTTTAATGTTTCAACTCACATTGTTTATTCGCGGAGGCGGAAACTGAGAAAAGCTTGAATAATTTGAATTGAGAAAGGAACTTTTTCCTTGAAGTTATCAAGAATTTTGTTAAGCGAACAATTTTTAAGAGTTTCATATTTGAAAGGAGCTGATAATTTGGAATATGATGACTTCTTTCAGAAATAAGCCATTTCGGTCCGAATAATGTCGACTGCTTTGCTTATAAGCGAATGTCTAAACGTTTTTGCATTTTTGGCCAAAATACTCAAAAGACTTGTATAATTTGATTGTTTTAACGCCGCCATTGCTTTGTCTTTAAAATGGCACCCTGGTGATGCCTTTGCCTGTTTCCGCCGACATGGCGAGGACGGTGGTGATAAACATCTTCGCTTTTTTTGTCTGCCACTCATGCTAAGATCTGACCAATAAATATATAAGTAACCTGTCCGTATGAATTATGCACTTGAAATGTAGACGCATCTCATTTTAAACATATGGAAAATATCATTATTTATGCATGTGCTATGCTTGAGAAATATCATCACATAGAATTATAACCAAATCAAATACAGACTAGGAATATATAACAAATTGGAGTTAAAATTAAGGTATTAGTTCAATTATATCTAGGAGATGGAACACGCAGGCGTAGATTTTTTCCTGTAATGTAAACATTATTGAAAATATATCTCAAACAACCACATGTATATATACATGCAAATATAAGGTTCGTTGCAACGCAAAACATATCAACAATATTAATGAAATAACAAATATATCTTACTGGCAAATGCATTTTAAAGAATCGTATTGTATATGACATAAACTGTGTATTTCAATACCTTTAATTGAAAATTGTATTTGACATGAACTGTGTATTTCTGTGTATCTGTGTATTAACTTTTACTGAAAACGGTTTTGTTGAAGCATTGTATGTATTTGATAATGGTCTTGTTTGTATGATACATAAACTGTATTTTTATAGCTTTATTTTAAAAATTTAATTCATTATAATTATATCAAAGTGATTTATAACGGTGTGTTGACATCATAATTGGTATCACAAGATGGTTTGTGAAAGGTCCAAAAATAAACATGTATGCGCTCATTAATCTTTATATTTCATATAAAATATATTTTCAACTATCACAAGATGGAAGTTGTTTCATTTTGTGATATATTTCATGACTGACTCTTAACCTAATATAAATATAAGGATAAACTCCATGAGAAATAAAACAACTTACATTTATTATTGTGTCATATCAAATATGTATTCGGTCATATTTGTACAGAATGTACAGCATCTAAAATGCCCTTGATTTATTTCTAACGAAACTATTGTTAGTGGAATCACACCAAAATTGAGATCTAAAACACGTTGATCTATCAAACATAATTCGTAATAACAACATAACATAAATCGTTAAAAACTGCTATCTACAAAACGGTTAAAGAGTGTGTACAAAATGCTCGTTGAAGTCCCGCCATCTCTGCCGGCACGGCCCACTTCTTGCCAATACAAAAGGGAGTATTGCATACGTCCCAATGCATAACAAACTTAATATCGGGAATGTCCACAACCCATGGCGAATCCAATTGTGGAAACAACAAGACGCACAATCCCAGCTGGTTCCTCAAAAGTTCCCAGGATTTGTGCGACTCTGTGCATTCAGTATGGTATGGCTGAACGATTTGTGATGATTTTGACTCAACATAAGCCGAATGGCAGAGGTTTGCCATCAGGTGTATAAAAATATCTGACACCTTATTACACGAGCTGAAAATATATATTGAATAACATATGAATATGGTTATATGATTTTTTAATGTGATATATAAAAAGGCTTATTCTATAAAGTCCTTCCTTAATAAGTTATTATAACTCACAATCATCATTTCTATTCACAATCATTTCATATATAACGATTTATTTTACAATGTATTTAGTGCAAGATTGAATGATTGAATGGTTAAATTACTTTGCGAAAATCAGAATTTTGGGGCATGCATCGCCTTCAGCTTTGACGATATCGATTACCCATTGCAACTCCTGTTCAAGTTTGCCACATTTATCCCTGATATCATTTGCTTAACATTTGCTTATTCAGATTAAATTAATAATTGCACCTATATTGATTAGTATTTAAAAAGATGCTGGTTATCTCAGTTTATTAAAACAAGGTAAGAAAATGTAAATATTTATAACATAAGCATATTATATATACCGAGTTGGTGTAAATGCGATTGTTTCCATGTTTGGCAAATGAAGCTGCCAAACCACCTCTTGCTTTACAGCCTCAGTTGATGTGTCCGTTAAACACATAATAGGACAACCAGATGGAATCAAGGTAGCAGTTGCAGTGGCTT
>LQRL01023775.1:79762-94022 GCA_001703475.1 Hydroides elegans
TTGCATGCTCAGCTCCGAGTCAAATGTCACACCCAGATTCCGGGCGAATTCGGATCTATTGATAGTATTTCCGTCAAGTATCATGTGATCGACGGCGACATGACGTTGATTGTTTTTGCTCGCAATAATCAGGAATTCTGTTTTTTCTTAGTTGATTTTCAGTTTATTGTGGTGCATCCATTCGCTAGCACGCTGAATACCCGACTGCAAATTCGAAATAGACGAAATTTGTGCATTTTTATCCGTTGCACGAGCGCTTTTAGATGCGTATCATCGGCATATGCGTGGTACCATAGATTCAAATTTGCTCACAGGTGACCCAGGGGCGGACGTAGTCGTTGTACATCCGGGGACCGATTTTCGACCCCTGGGGCGTGGAACAATGAAGCTCTATAATTTCTGAGAAATATCCATCTATAGTCACTTTAACATGTCTATCAGCCAAATATGATGCAAAAAACTTAAGCGCTTGTCCTTCGATACCGAACGAGCGCTCAAGTCTACCTCACATAATTCGATGATCCAGGGTATCAAAGGCCGCCGATAAATCTAAAAAGTTCAAAATTACCATATTTCGTTGGTCAATCTTTATTAAAATGTCATTTGAAATTTTCAGAAGTGCCGTTTCAGTGCTGTGATGCTTTTTATAGGCGCTTTGATTTGTGTCCGCTAACTTATACTTTGTAATATATGTTCCGATATTTGACGACACCTGGCTTCTTCTATTAATTTGGACACGAAAGAAAGGTTTGACACCGGTCTATAGTTGCGTAGAATTTTGTCTTAATTTGGCTTTTTTATTAACGGTTTCACTATTGCAGTTTTGTAGTGGTCAGGAAAAACACATGTTGTAAGCGAGAGATTTATGATACGACTTAAAACCGGCACAAGTTGGTCGACACATGCTTTAACAAGCTTTGATGGAATGGCATCTAGCTCACTTGATTTTGATTTTTTTTGTTCTAAATTGAGTTTTCTTATAGCATTTTCGGAGAGCGGTGAAAAACTATCGAAAATGTCGGTTTCATGAGGTTTTTCATCATATTCATATGCGCTATCAACTCCGTCATCAAAACCTGCTCGGATCTTTTTGATGTTTTGATGGAAAAACTTATTGAAACATTTTGCCAGCTGCTCTGAGGTATCAACCTTAGGCATTGGATTGTCTTTTACACGATGCATCACTTAGTTAACAGTTTTGAACAGCATCTCTTGATCGTGCTTGTTTTCATCAACTAGATTATTATCAATCTTTTCATGTGATGCGCGAATCTACCCATCAAATGTCATATATATTCTCCGCGAGTCGCAATTAGGGCATCACCACGTCGCGGTATCGAGTATCTCTGTTCGGTATGTGGCTGTGTTGGTGGGGTTCAGGCGCGACTAATTGTGCGACTAGGGATTGTACGTTGTTAATCCGGAAATATCCGTTCATACTCCCGCAACCCGTGGTCACGCATTATTCTGTATAAATATGACATAATGGTGCAGTATAATATTATATGGGCTTCTAGAATAGAATCGGTGTAGCGCACAGCAGTTAAATGTTCTTGAATTTCAGAGAAGAAAGAACTCCAACTTATCTAATGATATCCCAAACCAAAACGCTCACTCATCTAAATCTATTCCCTTTGCAAATGACTCGCCTCGTCTTAGAAATACTCTGCTACGGCCGTCATGCCGACAAAAACTCGATTCGTCTGAAAAACAAGCCTTCTCAACAAATGCATTTGCTATCGATTAACAGAATGATTGGCTGGCCAAATCCGTCGCATTCGCTAGCATTTGATGCGGTCGGTATGACTCCCTGGGTGACATTAACTGGATAGGTATTCCCTATAAGGGCAAACTCTGTGTTCCTGAAGTCAATTTAAAACTGTGTGACGTCAGATGCAGTAGGTATGTCTCCCTGGGTTGACATTTATGGCACAGGTAAGGCATATCTATTGGTTCGTTTACTTTATGTTCGACTATTTATAGAGTGGTATGTAATGGAGTGAGACCTCTGTTGTAAGCTGGTATATTGGTAGCAAAACAATTAAATATTAGAGTATAAGAGTAAAAATATGTCCTTGTGAAATCACTTTGCTTAGTTTAAAATCTGAAATTGTAGTTGATTAATGCCATCCTAAACGTGAGGTAAGAGATATAAAACTACACATTGCAACATGAAAATCACCTTAGAACGCATTGGGGTTGCGTTGTGACATACCATGTAAGGAATTAATCAAAATTATGTGAATGCCATCGAATTCACAGAAGTCTTAGAGTAGATAAACGCTCCAACATAGATTTTGTACCTTTACCCATCATGCCAAAAGCACATGTAAAATTCTATCAAAGTGTGTTTTTTCAGCTCACGGTAATCACTTAAGAACAATAAGAATTTCCAGAAGAATTGTATCTGTCTGTAACTTATTTTAGCGCATAATATACCTTTAATTCTAGCTTATGTTGTAACACCCATGTATTTATCTACAATTCATTTGCTTGTGTGAAAGCGGGAATATTCTGACCGAATTCTGTGCGACATCTTTAAATAGGTGAAAAGATGTTAAAATTTTTTTAAAAGTGTTTATTTCAAAATCATATAAAACAATTTGGAAACGAACACAGTGCCATTTCAATTTGTAAAATCAGATTGTGCAACGTTTTTAAATAGGTGAAAAGATTTTAAATCTTAAAAAAAGTGTTTATTTCATAACCATAGAAAACAAATTGGAAACGAACACAGTCCATTTCAATTTGTAAAATCAGATTGTTTTAAGTCAATTTGAGACTGTAGTCCCTTTTTAGTATGCGTTCTCTTTCCTTTGTACTTATCATGTCTTTTTTGTTGCCATGAGGATTGATTGGTCCCTGTCAGGGATGTGATTGGTTAAGCCTGTATCTAATGATGGTAAATTGGAGTCTGTGTTACAACATTGCGAAGTCGCAGTTGCGTTGGAGACCAACTCGGTACTATTGGTGGCGACTCTATGGTCCCCAATCAATAGTCCCCGATCTACACCCTTTGCTTATTTGAACACTGTATATTTGCGTTACTCTATGTAATACAACACTCTACAATATATCAATTATGCGTGACCTATGCATACACTCTATTCAATAGACTAGTCGATCTGAGACATGGAAGCTAGCGCCTTCAATAATGGGCGTGATGACCATTCAACTCATACACTGCTTTGGCCCGCCGTGGCATCGAGATCAAAATCCGTTCACTTCGGGTATTTCGATATTTTCCCATTCTTCTCATTGACTTTCGATTTTTTTTGAATACATCTTTTTCATTTTCAAGATTTTCTTTACCTTTTAGAGCCAATTTACTATGTTGTCTTTTTAATTGGGCAACCTTGTATTCAGAACCTTTAAAGTAACTTTAAAAATCTTACCTTAATGGTAAGTACAGATTTTGATCCAAAGCTCAAGGTAATATCACGTGAATATGACAAACCCTCTTAAGCTTAAGCCATTCATATGGCCAAAACGAAACGGAAACGAAAGCATGCATATTTTGCTTCTTCTCGATTCCCAAAAATGCAGTCCGACGTTTGAAAAGAAATTTTCCATCGTTTCATGTGGAGGCGCAAATCAACAAAAGTCGTCTATGTCCTCCGCGAGTCGCAAATATGGCATCACCACGTCGTGGCATCGAGTTAACCGATCCTATGAGGTATCAGATACAATTCCTTGATGCGTGATTTTCTCGGTATGTGGTATGTGATTATATAGATGGGGTTCAGGCGAGAGCGTATCCAACTGCTCGGTCGGAATTAAACGGAGGCTAGTCAAGAGATTGTACGTTGTAAATCCGAAGAATATTCATTCATATTCCCGCCACATGCGCATTATTCTACATAAAACGGTGCAGTTTTGTACTATATGGGCTGGTATATGCGCGGCGCGCAGCAGTTGAATTTCCTTGAATTGCAAGGAAGAAAGATTCCCAACCTTATCTGATGATATCCATAACCATAACGCCCCGATTAAGCCTTTGTCTAATGGCGGAACATTGAAGTCTTTGTTACAAACCGGCAAAACGTTGTCTTTGACAATGCCCCAGTTTCATTGGAGAACATTTCGGTACTATTGGTGGCGTATAATTTAGTATTGCTGACATGGTTTCGGTTGTTGATATATAGTTGAGATTAGCTTATTACAAAGTGTATGTAAACTATAAGACTTAATATTTGTTGTGATACGTTGTGTAAATAACATTTAATTGCTATGAAATATACATGAAAGCCACATATATGAAATACAAACCTTGGTAGTAATATATTAAATGCCTAGATTAAACCTCACATTCTATAAAGTGTTTCTTTTGTTAACAAAGGATATAAAACTATACACATTTATATTGATTATTATCACCTTCGAAATAAAATAAAACTAAATATGTTTCACTCAGCTGTATGATGTATGAAGAATCATGTTGTAGACGCTGATTCCTTTGGAAGAGTATATATCTGGTGCGATACCCAGAGGTCGTAAAATCATGAGACATTTGGTTCTCACTGATACTATTTGTTTAAATAATACAGTAAAAAACTGTAACAATTGAATATAAAATAAGGCCATGTTAAGCCATGTTTCGAGCGTGTTTCAATTTCCTTTTGTCACAACACAATCGAAATTAAATTGTTTCTTATAAAATTTTACACAACATGAGATATTCATTTGAGTTATATATAAATAAATTGTTATCTACACCAGAGACAAAAAATGTATATTTTGACCAATATAATAAATTGAATCACATTCTAAAGCAATAATTAGTATTTCGCCACCCCGCCACAGGTAAAATTATATTGGAACAAGTATGGGTTCGAAACAAAACAACTGAACAAATACAATGTAACAATTTATCTACTTAACAAATAACTTATGACTAGAGTATCTCATAGTTAATGACTACAAAGATGTATTGAAATCAAATAAACCTTGCTATGAAGCAACGCTTAAGCTCATCAAATGAATATAAATGGAACCTTAGTACTACATAAAATGATACCTTGTGACTGTTTTAATGTCAATCATAACACAAGACGTGATCAACCAAATACATAGGAAATATCATGATGACTTATGACTTTTTCTAAAAAGATAATATAGTACCCTAATACATTTACGTACTTATACGAACAATATATATTGAGTGATACACTTATTCATTACCCAGATATATGCAAAGAAGGCACACAACCGCGATTCCTACTCGCTCCGTTTCCTCGTAACCGTGCACACACTACTTGTGATATGCTACGTTGCCATCTGACAAGACACACCGACATATATCTACGCTCGCGTGTTTGGTACGACGCGTTTCAAACCTTTTTTCTAGACAGACGTCCAATTTTAGCTAGATTTCTTGTGCAATAAGTTTGTCTTTGTTTTCAGCTGCCTAAACTTTCAGCTGAATTTTGCGTGCTTCAGCTTCTATTTAGTCCGTTCGTCGTTGTTCCATTACGCTTGTTCCTAACGCTTGACATACACATTTTCCTTTTCTTTTCGTTCAGTATCCAGCCTTGTCAGACGGCCAACCACTGACTTATGAGTAAGACAACGTCCTTCTGAAGTGTCTCTGCTCAATTTTCCCTTATTTGTTGGAGTAGTAGTGATTGGAACCGAGTCGCTAAACGCTGCAGTAAAGTTACGTCACTGGTTCCTTTGACCACTGCTGCGGTGACTTCGTTTTCTATACAAGTCAAGTATGGTAATGATTAAATTGGGACGGTTTTCGTTGTAGCGTTTCCTGTAACAGTGAACATCTGAGTTATGTCGTTATCGTTTTCGTCAAACACATCCATAAAGACTTTTCCGGTATGTCCTGCTTACGCATCCACCGCCACTTCCGGTTCACGGCATCGAAACCTATCAGTGTACCAGGCTCATTATCTTCAATATGTTTGTCCGTCGATTTCTTTCATCGATCCAAAGGATATATTCCTGTTGCTGAAAATGCCGACTGAATTTCTTTAGAAGACATGTCATTCAAACTTATCCATAGGTTGAAGAAAGTGCGACGTTTTGCTTGGAAAAATGAATGAAAATATGTCCTTCTCCAAGCAAAACTTAATCAACTTCAAGATTTCGTGTGCCCCAAGGTTGTTTTGGAAGATGATCTCTGGGCGCTGAGGGTTTAAGAAAGGTTCGACATGTTTGATGCAACTGAGGTACAGTTGAGAATCGGTGTGTCCCTAAGTCGACTCCAAATAAAGCGCGTTGTTTGGTCCTTCGCCAAGTGAACTGCTGGTTTTCGGAAGAGTCTTGAATGTGATCATCGGCGGGAAAAACTCACCAGCCGCAGACGCACCAATAGTAAACGTAATATTTTCACTCGTACCTCCGTAAATCGTGTCTGATATATCTGTTTTCTTGTCAATAACAACCTTTTGATGTTTTTTTGGGGTAGAATTAAACCACGTCTCATCTTAATTGTAGATTAAAAAATCGATACCCGCAAAGAGTTTGTCCATAACTGTCTACTTGTTCATGGAAAAGCGCCCTGGATCTAGGTCTGGGTGTCGCAGGAAAAATCGCTGCCACCATCTGACAGTAAACGTCTCATTCGTCTCGCTACCAGGTCTTAGATAAAAAATATTATTAATATACCCCTCCCCCCACATTTGCCCTCCTCGCCTTGGTGACTACCTCTTAGGCGCTACCCACACACCATAGGCCACTCCCCCCATAATATATGTATATATTATATGTATACTACACCCCCTCTCTAGCGCACTCCCCTGGCACTGACTGTCAAGCTCATAGTATATGTGTACACTATATGCATATCGTTCCACCTAACGGCACTACTTTCCATGTCACCCCCTCCCCAAACACCACATCCTCCGCCCCGCCCCTCGCTATCGCCGATATGTTATATGTAAATAATAAATAGCATATTCTTTGCTCATTTAATCGTCGGTCTATATAGCATTCATTTCTCATTTCATCATCTGTCCATTTTTTTGTATTTTGGGATATTTTCGGTTATCTTTATTAGCTTGTTTATACTTAAACAATATCTTATGTTTAAACAAAGTCACATGAATTCAAATGAACACGTGTATGACTAATCAGAGTGTACTTCGTATACCTTGTAGAACTTCTATATAAGGGGTCAGCATATATGGGGCATAGATATTCTGTTTTGCTATAGAGCGATATGAAGGTTAACGGAAAATAAGAGGTTACCATTTATGGGACATGGCTAGATTCTATTGATATAGAGCGTCACAAAATGTAAACGATAAACGCACCCTAGTCTATTAGAAAGGGTACTACATATTACATTATAAGATGCAATATCTGAAATGCATGTACAGCTGAAGGGGTGGGGTGGCGAAATACTAATTATTGCTTTAGAATGCGATTCACTTACTTAGATTGGTCAAAATATACATATTTTGTCTCTGTTGAGGATAGGCATATATTCAACATCTCCCATGTTGTCGAATTTCATAAGAAACCATTAATTTTTGAAGTTTTCGTGACAACAATAAATTTGAAAAACGCTCAAAGTATGGCTAAATATTAATTATATAATCTATATAAAGTACACGATATAACGATACAATACTGATATATTTACACTGGAACTTTTTGAGAACTGTTAGGAAACGCAGTTTTGTTCGCCGCTTTTGATACATGTTGTTAACATGCTTCTTCCACTTAAAGTCCGATTGTATGTATACTCCCACAAGCTTAGTCACTGAAACCCAATCAATAGGCTTGTCTTTGATGGTAATAGGGGGACGACGTCGGTTTTTTTCGGTCCGTTAAAACTATTTCATAGGATTTAGTAGGGTTCAAAATCATGCCATTTTCCGACTTCCATTTGTCGGTGTCATCCAACATTGCCTGGAGTTGTCGGTTTATTTTTGGTTTTTGGCTAAGATTTCGTACAAAGTCAAGTCATCTACGTACCTATAGATGGGAAGGGATGCCTTTTATATCCTTGATGATTTGACAGAATGCTTCAAGCCTTAGTATGGCCATCTTTGGGACGGCTCCGGTGAGCGTTGCTTTTGACGATATGATACGATTTCTGATTTTAACGCGCTGTTTTCGTTCACATGGGAAACTCGTTAACCACCGATAAAGGAAAGGGTAAACGTCATCTAACTTTTGCATTAGAATCGGGTTATCGATCTTACCGAAGGCTTTCATAAAGCCAAGAAACAGTGCATGTTTGCGCTCGCCATCATCAAGGGCCTTCGCCAAATGATTAATCAGATCGATAAGGGCATTACTCGTTGAAACTCGTTGAAAGCGATTTTTTGATAAATTGTGAAAGGCCACTCACAGTACGAGCGCACTAACACCAATTATTATTGTTAAACGATTACTAAATAATTAAATATATATAACCCGACGTCCGTTTCATATTTCAAATCTGATTGAATTCGGTATATAAAGGAATAATCACTATATAAAGAAACCCCCTCTAACACTAAAAAAATGGGTCTTAACTTTATTATCACACATCAACAATCTATCACAATCAAAGCAAAATCATTATAAATACGAACATCATATATTTATTACCAGTATCAACGGATAATACTTGATCGTTCGAGCTATTTTGAAAATATTTTTAAGGCTTAAAGCATGTTCCCAAACCTGAGTTTTCTTTGTTCTGCCCCATCCGTTAGAGGCAAAATATATACCATGGAGATGAAAGACTGTGCGTAAAGGCTGAGCGGGCAAACTCTCTCCTTAAACCCCGATTTACCAAATGCTGTCCCCTTTTTCGACCGTTTTGATTTCTGATTGCTTTTTTCTAGAGTCATATACCCTTTTCATTGTATTATCAAGCATAGTCCTGCTCCAACTCTTGACTCTTTTTGTTTTGTCTCTGAGGGCACCCTATCTTTTATTTTAGGGATTCCGACTTGTACGAAAGAGTTTTTGCTTTTTTTTGCCTATAACGAGATTTGTCCCAAAGGTAACGGGAGAGAACACTTCGGAACGTCAATCGAGTGATGCCTCCATTTACTCAGAGTACTCAAATGACGTCATTCTCCTATGATTGTTAACGATAAGCAAACAGCTTTTTTTTTCTTTTTTTAACCAAGTTCTTCGATAGGCTTCACACTATGGCGGCATACATGGGACATCAAGAGCGACCTTCACGCATGCGGTCCCATATGACGCAGTTTTGATTTTAAAGCGGTTAGTTTGGACTTCTAATGGCTACACAACAATCATGGCTATCGTGTTTTGTTGTGTCCAGGCAAACTTTAATTAACAACATAGATGAATCAATTTAAAACACACCGCTTCATTATGCTTAATATATTGGCTTTATATCTTACCATCAGATATATGTACTATATTTACTACAGCTGACCAGGCCAAAACCTATGCCGATATCATACGGTCCCAAAATAGACTTTCCAGTAAACACATATTTTGAAATTACGTTACAAACGCACGTTCAATGACTATAGGACCAATAGTAAGCTCACTTTATACGATGATCGAATGACGTTTGAAATGTTCGATTGGTATGGGATGAAACATTTTGATATGTAAATATGGCTCATCGTTTTTTTTCTTAAAGTAATAGAACACATCTATTTAACCGCATTTTATTCCTGAACTGAAATCACTTAATCGATGTGCCTGCCCTGAAACTCCACCACCTGTCGTCTGTGCTCGACGAGGTCGTGCCTATGGCACCGGCGTATGGTCTTATGTATAGAATAATGATCATATCGAGGTACCGACGAGCAGTCATATTTCCATCCACAAAGACGATTTTGCTCTCATAGTCATGCGCGATGGCACCACATCCAAAGGCTTCACGTCGATTGACAAAGTTGGTTTTGTGATATTTTGGTTCGAATACGCCAAACCAGACGCGTCCTATTCTGTGCTAGGTAAAACATGGATTCATCGCAAAAGATGCAGTAATTCCATTGTTATCTGGTCAACCACTGCTTCTTATCTAGTTTCATTTCGTTAAAATCAGCCCTTGTCTTACTGTTTAAGTCATTTGCCTTAATAATATTAGATAACTCGTTATAATAAGTATTATGTTGTTTGCATAATCAGACACTTGAATTCTTAATCACCCCCATTACGCTTTACTTAAAATATTCATAAACCTTAATTATTGTTGTTTTATCTTCTGTTGTGTGTTCCAGGCATGACGAATAATTGAATCAAATTTGGAAAGAAATAATTTTTAATCAAGTAGACTGTAAATCATACAATATTGCAAACATCCATTCATATACGTGTTAAATGGAGGCAAGAAACGTACTGCACTGTTATATATTATGGATCTATTGTATATAGGTCAGCCAGACTGTCGTATTTGATATCACTTGAAACAATTTAAAACAAGGTATTACGATTTTGTCTGGGAGCTTTTCGTTCATCACAAGTCAAAAGTCTAGAAGTTGAATAAGGGCAAATGAGCCTAGACATTAGAAAACTTAAGCTCTCAATGCAATATGCAATACAACTATATACTTAGCATAATAATCAAACTAGATCAATAGTCTTTGCCAATCAAAACCAACACCTGTTCGATAATAACCCAAATGCAATTTAACCGTTTGGTTTACGGATTAAGCAACACCTACAGGACGCTAAATCGGAATGCATAGATAAATACGGCATACCAGGAACACCCCCATGGAAACTAAAACACCTATAATAAAGATGTCGCTTAGCAATAAAAAGAAAGGTGAAACAAGTAGTGAAGATTTTAAATGTGCTAATGACGTTATAAGGTCGAGTTTAATAATTATGAGGCAGTATATACAGATGGTTCAAAGGATGATGTAAGGGTCGCAGCTGCTGTTGTGATCGAATCTCACATACTCGGGAAGCGCTTACCCAACTTTGCATCAATATTTACCGCTGAACTAAAAGCCATCAATTTAGCCTTTTCATATTTTAAAATCAGCAGAAATAGGCGATTCATTATATTCTCAGATTCTAAGTCGGTGCTTGAGGCAATGCAAAATAAAAGGTTCGATAACCCAATGGTTTAAGACTATGTTGAATTATATAATTTATTCCTAGATGAGAGTGACATACGGGGTGACATAATGTTTAAAACGGACGTCACCCAGGCCCTTTAAATGCTGATTTTTAGCAAGTCTCCAACCAATGTTTTAAAACGAACATAAAAATCTACATACCTCAAATCATCAAGTAATATGCGTTGAAACTGGTAATAAAGTATATAATCCAAAAAAAGGAATAACAACTTTATTCCTTATGATTTTAAACATTATACTTGTAATCTTGATCACTTTTTATCACTTTTTAAACATTTTTACTTTAACTTGTGTTTATTTACAAGTTCCATTGTTCTTATGCATTTACGTGCTTACGTCACAGTATTTCTACGCAAAACATTGCGTCACAATTGGGCTCGTATTTACGACGCATACGTTTTTAATAAATCAATTTTTATATGTGCGACAATTGTGTTTATATGAATTTTGAAATGATAGAGGTTAGTTTCGTAGGGTGCTGTTGAATAATATTATTTCTATAACGAATATTATTTAATTTCAAATGCAAAAAAGCGGACATAATAAAGATAGAAATATTTAAATATATTTAATCAATACGTAATAATCGTTTTATTAATACTGATGGGTCCAAACCAAATTACTAACAAAATTATATATTTGGCCCTTTCGGGGATTTTATTTTTATACATTATTTCAATGAATTTGACATTCAGATGCAAGTATCTAGGAATAAAAACAATACTACAATTCGTGACGAGTGAAATCTGTCAATTCTCCTCGGGAAAGCAAAAAAAAATAGTTTCACTCGAGCTTCGCTCTCGTGAAACTATTTTTTGTTGCTTTCCCTCGGAGAATTGACAGATTTCACTCGCCACTCATGAGGTATTGTCATTAAATGATTGGATAATGCTTATTGTATTGTATTGTGCTGGATACCTAGTCATATTGTTATCAATGGCAATGAGAAAGCTGATACAGCCGCAAAACAAGCACTTAACAAACAATTGTCACCAAGCATGGTGCCGTATACTGATTTTAAACCTTTTATCAATAAATACATATGCGCAGGAAGATGAAATAATTGGAATGAGTTAGCACACAACAAATTACATGACATACACACAGTAGTTGGGAAAATACATGCTTTTTATTAATCATCGAAAAGATGACTCGGTGATAAGACTTTTAACAATAGGACACACATATTTTACCCATGGCTATCTATAGAGAGGTGAGCCAGTACCAGAGTGTATACCATGCGCTTCCACATTAACTGTAAAACATATTTTAATTGAGTGTGTTGATTTAAAACAAGAAATGAAATTTATTCAACAAATACATTAAAAGAACTCTTCGAAAAAGTACCAAGTAACAAATTATAGATTATGTTAAAGCCATTGGAATATATAATTTAATCTAGATATTTTAATAAGAAGGTAAAATAGTTTATAAAATACACGTGCACAAATACATAGTTTAAATTAATTTTAGTCTGCACATCAATGAAAGACACAATATGATCCACATGGGATTGGCCGTGTCGTTAAAAAATACACTTACCTTACCTTACCTTACCAAAACACAAAATGTTGCTTCGGCATAAGCATTAACCAGCGTTTCAATCGATTTGATTTTAGCGTCAATATTCTTTTGGTTGGTATTGAGATTGTTTATATATTTTCGCATTGATAATCTTCGATGATAAAATATGTGTGAGGTGGGCGGCAAATGCCGTTATTTGAGTTCATCTTTAATTTCCACATCTATGTTTTTTTACGAACCAGACTTTGGATATGTCAAGCATGTTCTCAGATAGAGGCGGCCCATAGATTTGATTATCAATACCCGACATTAGTATATCTTGCAGTTTCTTATCAAAGGCTTGAATTTGGGACTGTTGAATATCATCGTGCATAGCACTCGCATCAAAACTATTAGTGTAACTCATAGAGTGTGCTTTAGAACTTGTTGGTTTATTTTTTTGTTCTCATCATTTGGGTCTGATTCGAATTCTATCTTTTATGTGATGGAGATCTTGATTTTCGTTTGCCCGAATGCTTAGAAGGTGAATGTGACCATTTATGCCGATATATCCTTCACCAGCCATTCTCAATCGAAATTTTGACGAACAACCACGTGTTTTTAAAACAGAGTGTTATGACCAATAGTTCAACCTAACGAACTGTTTTTATCAAGACGAAAATAAATGTATAAAATATAATAGGTTTTCGACGAGTTATGGGTAAAAGCCCAACTTATTTCACATTATCAAACAAAATGTTGAAATAAATTAATTTAGAAATGGTTCCAAAACATAAGTAAATAATCACGTGGTGTATGGAAGTATGCTCGCTCTCTCCTGGCTTACTGCCCGAAAATAGGAATATTTTCTAGACTGGAATTAAGTATTGCTGACATAGTTTAGATCCTTAATATATAGTTTAGATTAGCTGATTATTGCGTGTATATAAATTTTAAGACTGAAGGCATTTTGTAATACGATGTATAGACTGCATATAATTGCTGTACAATTAACATCAACGCTCAATATGCGAAATACAGAACAAGGTAGTACTATATAAAATGCTAAGAATAAACCTCACATACTAATTGCTCTACAATATACGTAAAAGCCTTATATGTGAAATACAAAACTTAGTAGTCATATATAAAATGATAAAAATAAACTATAAAGTGTTTTTGTTAACAAAATATATAATACATAACACTTCTATATTGATTGCTATCACGTCCGAAATCAAATAAATGTCAATGTGTTTCACACAGATAGGTGAGTGATGGTGTGAATGCTTATTCCCCTGGTAGAGTTTATATCTGTTGCAGAACTGCCGAATTCTAACTACTGAAAAATTAGAATGCGGCGCAGAACCCCCATTTTTTACAACCTAAGAACTATGTTTACGAATAGTTTTCACTATGACTGCCATGAAGGAGATACAACGTTGTAATATTAATTGCAATTATATAAAAATGTAGCTTACGTTATAACATTATAATAAGATCCAGATGTATATGAAACATATATGAACTATATAAAACAAATATAAAATGGAATAAAAAATGTTAACTTAAGTTGTCGTTGACTAATTCGTCACCTCTTAGATGTCGGTTGCCTTCACCAAATAAGGTCAAAACTTTAAACCGGTAGCCCAAGGATCCCTCTTTGGTCGTTTTGTATTGGCCTGCAAATAAAACTTTATTATTTAAACTAATACAATTATGAAATATTATAA
>LQRL01023775.1:94226-109665 GCA_001703475.1 Hydroides elegans
TCTCTTCCTACCATAACTTTATAATGAATTTATATTATATATATATATCAATTTTTAAATTAAAACATAAATCAGGTTTAAATCTATATGTAAATAATAACAAAGCAAAAAGTTATTAACCAATTATATATCACTAAATATTAGATCACAGCTGCTTCTTTCTTTAATTTGGTCAGTCTTCTCAATGTCCTCTTTGATTCGAGCTCACGGGGCGGTTCCTCATCCTAAATAAATGTTTAAAACATAAAGTGTAAATAAGTAATATTACAAAGCAAAAGGCAAACACCAATGGTTCTATTTCAATATCATTATCATTACTCGTGTATGTCATAGTATAATCACAGTGAAATTATTGCAAATATTATCTCATGATGTCTCCTATAATTATCATTATCAAAATAACATTTTTGATTTACTATTACAATGTTCAATAAATTAAGGCAATAAAATGCATAAAAATTACTTCGATCACGCGCATTATCGTCCACCAGCACGAATCGTTCGGGATCAATGGCGTCAGCAACTGGTAGGGCATAGGGTTCCAGGATTTCCCTCGCATAGCGATCGGAATTCAAGTTTCTCCGGATTATCACAAGCTCAGAACGGCCTCCAAAACCGATTCCACCCGACACTAAAACCCCTCCTCCGCCACAGGGTTCGACAGTGTTGACCAAGTTGTCGGAATAGCGGGTTTCATCGCGAAGCCTCCAAAATTGCACAGTTTTGTCAGCACTACGCCTACAAAACTTTGCTTCGTCTGTGAAGAGACATTTCTTCCAGTCGGCTCTATTCCAATGTCGATGGTCTTGAGCCCATTCGAGGCGCTTCACTTTATGCTGCGGGGTCAGATGTGGCTTGGTTGCCGCTATCCGCGATCGCAAACCCGCTCGATTCCAACGCCGCCTGGCCGTAAAAATCGAGAAGTTTCTCGCCCCTGCACCTCGCGCCCGTGTGTTTTAATTCCGGACTTCTTTGGCTGAAAAACAAACAGAAAGTTTTAAGTCATTATGTTGGGATTTAATCAATAACAATAATGAAAATATGAGAAAACATATTTTGAATCGAAATATTACTTTTTAATCACCTTTGCCTTGAGGCTAAATGTTCAATACGTCGGTGGTCTGCCATTTCGTAGTAAATTCTTAACGACTCCAGTTCAAATGAATTTGTGTTAAATTTTGCAAACGGCAGATGAGCTTATTCCATGCTGTTGGGCTTTAAGTTTTTCTTTGAGACCACCTTGCAACTTCCCAATTATAATGACTCTTTCAGTTTGAGAAAATTTCTTGACTCCAAGTCTTGGCATTTTGATATTTTATTGTGCAAAACAGAGATCAAACTCATAATTTTGATAAATAAAAAGAGATAAAAACAAGCATTGCCCTCTCCAATGTTTGAAAAGCCCAATAGAATCCAACAAACTCGTTTAATTGCAGTCTATAGAATTTGCAGACGCCCGTAGCTTGATAGAGTAGCATTCTATCAAGTACACTGTATATAGGTTTTTTTGTCATTTTTTTGGAGGGGGACACCCGTCTAAGTTAAAGTCACATAACACAAAAAGTAAGCAATCTTTGCGAACGATTTTTTTGTGTTTTTCACTGTCAAAAGATAGGTCTAGTACCCTGTAACTTTTCAGGAAAAACTATTTCTCAAAATATGGTTATCATTCCCTATATAAACTATATTATTAACTAAAATTTCTACACTTTTGGAGGTGCCTGTAGATGTTCTTGCTCTGACGAAATCATTCTGTTGAAAGAAACAAATACAAGAAAGAAAAAAAATGATCAAAATGAAGTTTAGTATTAACATCTTTTCATCTTTCATAAATTGTAAATATCGCTGTGTTTTATGAATAACTCTGTCAAAAATAACATTTTTTTTCAAATATAATATCATAATTCATTATATATCTATGTTTTCACCACCCAAGTCTTTGTTTTGGCGATCTTATGGATCGATTGGTGATTTGTCTCGGTGGAAGGACAAGCGCTTTTGTTTCTTATGCTGGTTTCATGGGCGTGGTCTCGGTCGATTTTATCTGCATAAACAAATTATATTATGGAGAATAATTTTAGTGCGTATCTTCTTATGTATTGTTTTCGATACGTCACTATAAGCAGCGTTATATAGGAATAGAAAATTAGGAAATATACTTCATGTTGCAATACAACAAATCACAATACAACAAATTACAATAGTAAGCAATTGATATTTTTATTTGTAAAATTTTCAAACAAAGGTTTACAGGTATACATATATTCATACATGGTATATTGTTAATGTAAGACAAGCATTATAACAGTAGACACTTAGTGAATAATATATAGATAAGCTATATATTATATAGATGGGCATTTATTCTGTGGGTAATTGATCTACATTTCTTTTGGCGAGAAAATTCAACATTAGGGTTTAGAATTATAGGAGCACACCAGTTATTATCATCTCTGAGTTGTATATTGAAGAACCAAGAATGGCAAGTTTAGATAATAACACTTTAATTTTGCACTATTTAAATTTAGAGCTTATTGAACGGAATATAGTCTTCATTCTGCCCTTATTTTCTTTACCGATATATCCTTGGCAGCAGATCTCGATCTGATAGAAGTACACTTGAAAACCTGACGACTTTATATCCGAAATAAGACCAACGAATTTATCACATTTTCTTTGATGAGAATGTACTATGTATAGCTCAAAGGGAACCGTTAGTTCGTTAACTGTTATTTTGCTTTCCTGTAAAATCACTAGGTCGGGAACTTGCAAGGTTTGAGCGATGTCAGGTCAGCATATATTTTAAATATTTCCATTTTATTTTCTAACTCTGCTAGGTTTTTAAGGATATGCACAAGAAAATAAATAATATTGTCGTGTCGTCACCTATATCAGTCTAGTTTTGGTTTACAGTGGCTGAGAACATGGCGTAGCGTTTCATGGGAACTGCACTGGGAACGTTTTACGTTATTCCTTTTACCCCAGCGGTCGTGGTTTGCGTTTGTCGGGAGGGTTTCAATGGATGCGTTCGTGATGAACTGAAGGATTCCTTGAGTGGGGTTATAGATAATTGCTGCCACGTTATATTGTTGTTTCTTTAGAAAAAGCAGCTTGCTGCATCGGTGTCAGTTTCTGGACCGAATGCAGTGGGGTTTTCACAGCGCCTCACTCTTTGCAGGTCTCCTGCTCGACGGTCGATCTGCAAAAGGATAATCAAACATGAAATCATTTCGAAAACATAAAGTTTGAAAACTATTTTGGTATTCTTTATACATATTTCATATTATAAAATAACTCAAAGTATTACTTTTTATATTGTAAAATAACTCATTAGTATTTAAATTCATATATGTTTTGAAAGAAATAAAACATATTTTAGGATTAATGTAAAAAAAAAATATAAAGTATGTAATACTAGATATTTATCGAAGTAAAATACAATAATTGATAGTTTAACTCACTTTATTGGCATGCGCTCTTTCTAATAACCGTGGTCCGTAGTGCGACACGTGCTAGTCGAATATGAGGAGAACCGGGCGCGCTCTGCCACAGTGTGGAACAAACACTCATTTAAACCACCCTTCGAATATTTTTCAATCGATGTATCCTAAACAAAAGCAAAATGGCCCTAAATTTGATTCTTGATAGAACAATCAAGTACAATTATTTTATTGTTCGAAACAAATATCGGAAAAATGGATACTTTTGAAAGAAAACAAGTATATAAACATCTTTTCTGATCAAATTCATAAGAATGTTATATCAGTTGAAGGTTTATTTCAGTTTATGTAGTAAAACAGAAAATATCATAGTAACATAAAATCTAACGATTATTTTACTAGAAATATTTTTAAAATAAACAAAAGTAATTACGTAACCAATAAGCTTGTCAACCTTTTCCTCGGTAATCGCATCTATACGGGCTGGCGCTCCGCCTTAGGTCTGTGACTCTTTGAGTTCCGGGTGCATCTTTAAAAAGTTGCGGAACCAGCGGTCGCTTAGTCCGTCCTGTGAGATTTGGTAAAGATCGCGGCTTGGCCTGCAAAAGCACCTGTAACAAAGATTTTTTTTTTGAAAAAATAAAACAAAAATAAATATTATGAATAAAACTATTATCCTATAGCAGCCGCTAGGTCCGTCCTGTGATATTTGGTATGATTATCGGCTTAGTCTGCAAAATAACCTGTAACGAGGATTATATTGGTGAGAAAACGAGAATAAAAGTAAAGAGTAAAACTATTATCCTATATCGATTATTATATCTATGTATATAAATACTTTACTTGAAGGTTAACACGGATGTCTTTACGTCGCAGGGGAAGGCCGACGCTACACAAGTTGCTACAATAGTAAGCAATTGTGAGCTCTTCTTTGTCGCTAAAAAGCATACGCTTTTTAGGTGGCTACTTTGCCTTCATGCACCTCCAAAGAGTGGTCCTTGGCACAGAAAACTCCTCCGCCGCTTTTCTGCCAATAAGCCGCCCTTGCTTCACTAAAGATGTCGCCTCAGTCAGCCTGACAGGGTCATATTGGCGATGTGGTAGCTCCAATATATCTGAAAATGATAAAAAGATGTATATATAATTATTTAAGACCATTAGTTCTCGTAAGGTCTCGTAATTTTCCTCATTTAGCTATGGTTAAAATCAATGTTGTTTAGCACATGTAGTTATGTAAAGAAAGTATTAAGGTCAAGGCCGTTTCAAAAACTTTCATCGCGTCTCAGTTATGCCAAACCATTCTGGATATTCGTTATCATCATTGTATTATCAACATTTCTTTTTTATTGAGCTTATATAGCGCTTGTTCTATCAAAAGCTCTACTCGCTTTACAATATGCTACTAATACTGCGAGGATGGGTTTTTCTATTTCCCTAAAAATATTCATTGTCTGTGTAGTCTTTCACGGCAAAGAAAGAACAATCGATAGAGTAGGTGCTGCAACAGCAGCTTTTGAAACTATTTTATGTTTTACATTTAGGCACTTCAAGTGAAAGAGTATCACGTGATGGTAAAATGTGACTAGGTTTACACAGTTTGACTAATTTGGATAAATGTACAGATGTGGTTCCCTGCATACAGTTAAAAACACTAAGACCTTATTCTTAATGCGTAATGCATCTTGCAACCAACGTAATTCTTTTAAGACAGGAATAACACTAGACGATCTTTTAGAGTTTATACTCAGCCTGGCTGCACAGTTCTGGATTTACGGCAATCATGCAATAGTCTTTTGATTTATTCCCGTCCTTCAATTGTTAGCAAAATCAATTCTTGATGTTACCTTAGCATTAACTAAAGTTTAAGTTGAGCCATTCTCTAGACTTTTTCGGACACGTTCGATAGATCTGAGGAAAAACATAAAGGTTTTGCATTTATTCGATGCGAACTTATCTATAGATAATAAAAATAAAAAAAAATGCGCCCTGATTTTGCACTTCAATTTGACTTTGAATATCGTGGTCTCCTATCCATAGGTTAGCATTAAAACATTTCTCATGTTGAAATAGGAGCCAAACACGATAATCTTGGTTTTATCTTAATTCAGTTTAAGGATATTACTATTCATAAAGTGTTTAACGTCTAATACACACATTTAAATGGAAGCGCAGATCGAACAAAGCGATGCAATGTTTAAAAACAGTATAACATTGGGAATCGTCGGCATTAAAATCGGAGTTTTTTCTCCATATTTTGGAATGATATCCGCTAACTGCGCCATGCATAATGTTAATAGAATAGCCCGCGACGAGGTACATGATTTCTTTACATTGTCTTCGCCATAACCCCCCCCCCCCGTCGTCACAATAAAGAGCTTATATCTCGTTTCTGAACCTTATTGGTTCTTTTGTATTCTCGGACTGTTCCTGACCTATGCCCCGTGTCTTCTCGTATAAGATATTCATCTTCTCTCTTTTCAAATAATCGGGTGGCCTCGGTGGCCCCCAAGGAATGGTTCGTGCGAAATCCGGACAAACCACCCAAGGTACATGTTTCAGTAACCATTTGTAAGGAATAAACACATTTTGCTTGCTTGGAAAACCAGACATCTGAAAAGTTTTCTCGGCTGCGCCTCAAAACTAAAATTCCTTCCTTTAATGGAATTAACAGTTTGTTATTTATTCAATGCAAACTTTTCAATTGAAATTGCGCCTATATAAGTTCCAAACTTCATTTTGATATAACCTATCGTGTCACTTATCTGACGGGTCGTGGGCGGGTATTTTTGTACATTGAAGTCAGAACCAAACAAGATAATTTCGGTTTTAATTGCATTTAAGAATTGTTTATTCATAGACCACTTAATGTCTAAAACAAACTTTTTAGCTTATCAAAGGCCGGCCATAAGTCTAATAATGTTCTAATAATGTTCTAATGAGAACAGCCATTTGTTTCATATCCAAGGATTTTGTGATATCCGTTTCTCAAGTATTCGTGGTGTCAACCGAATAAAACGTTATGTATCCCAATCCCATAGACAAATACAATTAATACTTTTGTTTGCTCATATGTTGCTTTTCAGCGGCCTGAGAACTTCGTATCAAAGTATTATTTCAAGGTCGGTAAAACTATTCGTAGTTTTGTTCATCACGATTTGCCTTCTCTGCGAGCTGGGCTTGTTTCAATAAATCGCAATATCTATAGCACGGATTTTCTGTTTCAAAAAATGAAATTTTGGCTTCGTTAGATGTGAGAGTTTCATTTGATTCGATTTTCACTTGTCTTTCTTTAAAATTATTCACAAATTAGTTTGCATCTTAGAATTAAATCTCTACTGACCACATGTACAAAACAAAAAAAACTATTTGCACCCATGCTCTAATATAGAATTACAAATAAAATAATAAGCATAATAAACTTAAGCATCAAACTTAAATATATTCCTACGAATGAAAAATATATCTGTTTCGTTTTGCCTTATAACCCTCTTTTTGTAAATCTTGTGAACATATTTTCTTTACAAAAATACACAAATTTAGGCCGCTCAAAGTGTATGGATCATGAATCGATACAAAAAAACATTATTTGTTCTTTTCGTTACACAAAATCGTCATCGGACGACACTGATAGAAAAAGAGAAGAGAACTGCGTGTTCGTGTTTCTTCTCTTTCGATTTACTTTTCGCTTTTTCTGGTTGAGTGCAGGAGGAAACTGTGCGCGCGGAGGCCCAAAGTTGGTTAAAGGGGCAGTTTCTTGTGATGTGATGATGTTGGCGTTTCCTGTGATGATGTTGGCGTTCCCTGTGATGATGTTGGCGTTTCCTGTGATGATGTTGGCGTTTCCTGTGATGATGTTGGCGTTTCCTGTGATGATGTTTGCGTCTCTTGTGATACAAGTTCAGGATCGGAAGGGAAGAAGGAGAGGGATGGAATTAGTGTTGCTCAAAATCCCTGTGTTCAGACATTTGGCGATTTCCGATGGGAGGGTTATGTCGGTACTAGGCACTATCATCGGTTCACCGTAGGTAGTTTCAGGGTCACTATGATTGATCGAAGAGGAATCGTCGTCCGATTGGCGCTATATGCAAATGGTTGTAGACGACTCCCCAGCTTCCCATGTATCAAATAACGGATTCGGGACGACCAGGTCTTTTTTATGGTTATTTGAAAACACTCATATCATATCAATAAATCATATTATAAAGCCATGATGTTTATATTTTTATTTTAAAAATAAAATAAGCCTTGCATTGCTGATCCTAATTGAAACAACGTGTATATACACACCTTTTATCATGCATATCAAATCATTCGAAGTTAAATTGAAAATAATAAACCCAACAAAATTACAAAAAATAATAAGATTTGTATCAATACTCTGAGCAGCATAAATCCAAAAAAAAGTAAATACATTGAAACTTCCTGATCATCTTTAAACCACGATGAGCTTATCGTTAGGCAGCAAGGAGAAAGCGGTGAAAATGTTGATTTTGTATGATTCTGCCACATGATTTCAGCAAAAAAAGCCTTACAATTCGCCTAGAGTTGTTCCGTTGATGACGTTTGGCGCGAGGCCAGGCCCCTCAAGTTGTATAACACTCAACCTGAAAATATAACGCATTTGTTTGCACTTAAAAGCGCACTTGAAGATGTATATAGTTAATTGATTCAGTAAATAATCATACAAATATATATAAGTTTATGTATTTTAGAAATATTTATAAAATACTATTGTACCTTTGCCTCTGCTTTAGTATTGGTATAAAACTGCTTAAATTTGTGCTCGTTCTCAACCACAAAATGTTCATATCCCTCTTGTGCTAGGTTTGAATATGCCCTCAACCCATACTAATAAACCTTTGATCCTAGCATAATATTTTGTCTTTGAAACGGGTTACATTCTATAAGAATTGACTTCTTGTATTCCAGAGATCCATAGATTTACTCCTGAACCGCTTCCCTTATGGTATGTTCTGTTTTTGCCATATTTTGATTAATCTATTTGGACCTCTCCACTGAACTTAACATCACTCATGCACACAGTGCTAAAAAAGTAATGCTTTTATAAGCATATCCGGATTCTTTTAATGCTTGTAAGAGTGTGGTATGGGTAAAAAAGCATTTATGAATTGCAAAGAATCTTGCATTGAGATATTAGCCCCTTCAAGAAATGAATACAACAATAATCCATATTCATGCACCTGTTTTTTTTTAAATTGTCACGTGGTGTATCCATCGGTTTTCCCCTTTTTTGATTTTCACATGGAAAATTGCACTTCTCGTAGCTTTATTTTGATATAAGATCGTTTTATTGTAACCACTCGATAAGGTTTTTTTTATCTGACAACATCAACTTATAAAAGTCCCAGAGATTGTGAAAATCCTCGAAATGCATATCATTTTCTTTAACTTTTCGAAAATTCTCCGAAAATGCAATGAAGAAAATAAGCAGCAGTTTAACATTTCACAGAGATAAATGTATCCATGGCCAATTCTGAATCAAACATAGATCCCAGGTTGCTCACTTCACTTTTACTTTCGAATGTTCATATTGTACCATTGGGTATTAGGTAGGCCTAGTATAGTCCCTTCCTTTGCGGGCGCATGATTGTCCAACAGAGGTGTTATAAGCGTATTGTAACTTTGCACAGCCTCCGTAGAATTATCGAAGGAAAATGTAGGTCCGAAATATCATTTTGGAAGGCTTCTATGTCTTTGAAGTATGCTCTTACCTTGCTAGTTGGGACTTTCCATAGGTAGCCGTAGTCCCACCTCAATTCTGCCATTGGCCAGCTGCCACGCTGTATTGATACCAATAAAGATAATGACCTTTTTCAAATCTTGAAACAAAATCTTAAGATATGATCGATTTGACGCTTGCTGAGCCTCAGGATGTAATTCATTTATGAAGGCAAACCAAAGGCGACCGAAATGACTATTCTCCTTTGGAAGCCCAATCAAACGTCTTATATTTAACGGCCGAAGTCGTTCATACTCTTGACACGGCATTTTACTGTTTAATTATTATATAGATTTAGTGTTCTGATTTATGAAATTTACGCACGTTTAAAGTATCTCACCTCGTTTTAGTGCGTTTTTAACACGTATCTAAACTTAAGAAGACTAGAGACATATCGCAAATGCTTAGGCAAATAATTCCACATTTCAGGGTCTGATTGACAAAACGCACCCTTTCCACAATTTGTTCTGGTTCGAGTTTTGTTTTAAAACAATACCCGAAGAGTTTCTAAGAGTCCTACAGTTTATTCTAATACTTACATTTTGTTATAATATTTGTAACGATCTGTGGTGAAGAAGAGACGAAAACTTTGTGGTTTTGATTTACGGGCTTTATCTACCGTTGTAAACGGCAATAACGGTCAATCAGCATTTCCAACCTTGGGCTTTTACGACGCCTGTGGTCGCTAACTACTTGCTAAAGCACCATTGACTGTCACATCCATAAAAAATGTTACGCATATAAACAATTTATCATTATGAGAATAAGAACTACTTTTAATGTTTTGTGTATACAGCAGATCATGTCTATTAAACAGGCCGACGTGCCGACATAAGGTCAATCCTAGTCAACACATCGAAAATGGGGATGAACAAAGGCGACCCTATGATGAGTCCGATACAACGAGTTTTATAAATAGCATTAGATAGCAAGACTGCCTCACTACTTAATTGTGTTATATGGATAATGGAAATGTATTTGATATATGATTTACAATAGCATATTCAACAATGTTGAACACTATTGTATAACCATCGTAAAAAAATTAAATTCACCCAGTGATTTCTTTAACATTTTTTATATTTGTTTTTGTATAATCGATTTTATCTTATATCTTCTTCTCAAGTGTTATTTATCGTTAACCTTAAGGTACCCTTTGATATTCATTACAAGTAGTTTAATATTGAAATTACCCTATTTCTATAACACTATTTCAGCCGTTTAATAATTTTCTAAATGTATACTGATAGTATAAGGCGACAATTAATTATTAAACATTCAACATTGAATAAAATCGTGTGCATCAGGTGAAGATATGTACAGGTGTCTATGCACCAAACAAACATGTTTAAAAAATTTGAAGAAAACGAGCTCTGTCATATACGTTTTAATACAATATCAGTATATAGTACAGTATACAACATACATACACTCAATGAGAAATGTTTCTTTTTCAGTATCATACATTTGCGAATTTATAAATATAACAGTGCATTCTTGTTCACACATTACATATTAGCGATTCTGTGCCACACAACTCTTTCTATCAGGAATCATTCACATTTGTTTTTATTTCCAAAATAAGCTGGCAACCTGTAGATATGACTGGTTAAGCGGATCAGCCGTGACCTGCAAAAATGCCTTCCGCGTAGTCTTTCCATAATTTGTTGAGCCTTCCGTTCATTCGCTGGTACTTCTTTGCCTGGCGTTTTTCGCAGGCGCCCCTCGCATGTGAGCAGAGCACAGGTGAACTCTAACGTGGTTAGCTTCCTGAACATCGGGTCAATATTGGCTCTGCTGTTGATCTTGCTATGCAACCCTCACAGTCGTGGTTAATTTGCGTGCCCTGGCCATAAACTAGTTATTCTAGTTATACATTGTGACTCCCTGTATCTAAAGAAGCCTGTTAAATAAATCTCGCCAAAACATATTAAATCAAATGTATATATAGTTGTGCATACATAATCACAAGCCATCGATCTTTACATTAGATTTATTTTTACCAGCACTAAATTTTGAATATTTAATACCTTTGTAGTAAACGTAGTAAATTACAATAGCCAACATAAATAAAGAGTAGTAATATAGCATATATCAACATTGAAGAACAAATAACAGTTTTCACACCCTTCTTTATTATGAAGCCGCAAATGCAGATATCTTTAGATATATTTGGGTCAGAAATGTCGTGAAAAACATTTAACGCTTATAATATATGGTTCCTAAGGAGACCTCGCTCATTTACCCGTACTAAGAATATATTTTGCTAGTTCAAAAAGGTGTTGAAATTGGGGAGTTGATGATAATACGTTGGGGTTAAAAAAGTAAATTTTAGACATTATTATTTGGTGGTACCAGATCGGTAGTACGCGTTAATATTTCTCTTGTTCGAAGATTAACTTCGGTAGCTTTGGTATATTTGTGTCTCCATCGAGTGTATCTATTTTGATACGTATGTCCCTTGTAAATACATCCTTCTTAAGAATCTAAATGTGAGAGCAGCCATTTGTTATTATCTGGGTTTCTCAATTTTGTGAAGTAGCCGATTAAGCGTTTCTTTAATAATATTTCTATGGGCAATTTGCCAATTTCTCCGTGAGATGACATAGATGATGTCATTGCGAGTCTAAGTATCGTTCATCCCTTTGAGACTACAAATGAATCGTAACAGTTTGCACCCTGTCGGTGTCAAGTCCTCTGAGATCTTTATTTTCTTCAGGACTACTTGTTGTTATTTTTACCAACTATCCTAATTAGAAATGTTTGTATAGATAGTAAAAGTTTATTCCGAATATTTCACTATCGCTCAAAATTCACTAATAGTTTAACACAAATCGGTATGTAAAAATGTTGATTTTTCAATTGATATACGTTCGAAAATGATACATTTATACTTATATCAAACAAATACACCATTTTGTATGATTCTTGGAAATTTTATTGGATAAGGCTTTCGCTTTCGCATTATTGGTGGAACCTTAGTAGAATTGAATTGTTTAATCACATTGACATTAAATCCCGGGGTGCACGTTTTTGTAAGTTCAATTAAGACCCTGAGTCCAAGTGGATGTATTATAAGAGGAAATATTAACTAACTTTCATTAATCACAGGGATGCACAAACATTCTATTATCATTCATTGATAGATATAGATAATTACAATAAAATGGAAGCTTTTTCATTTATCAAAGCAACGTAAATGAATGTCTGTTATAATCCTTCAGTTTTATAAATTGAATCCGTACTCAACAATAACACTTACAATGCCATTCATCCGTATTTCGTACATTTTTGTACAATTGCACTTTCAGTTGAGCTTTATCTAGATATTTTTTTTCTAAAAAGGTAATATTTTATACACGCCACTTGTAAATAGATAGAAAATAATGTTTCTAGGTTGCACAACACGTTGCGCACCTCTTCGAGATGGTAGGTGTCTGCCTTGTCTTTTTTCGGTTTTTCGTTTTCGTACACATATATAAAAATGCTTCCGGAATATTGAACAACAGCTGTTGAATCAATGGTTATTGTCAGATTTGTCGGCAATTGTACTAAGTTTGTCGAGCTTTCGTGATTTTTGTTAAGGTCATCCGGTATGTTGCTTCTATCAAGATAGTAAATACCGGTGGCTGAAACGCAGACTAATTGGATATCGTCGGATTAGTTGTAATTTGGATTTTGAAAAATAATCTACTGACTCAGCCTAGCTTTGTGATTCGGTAAGATTAGGAATAAAAAGTGCTTTCCGGTCTCCACTAGAAAAGATATTACTTGCCGGAATCGGCTGAAAGGTGATCATCGGCGGCAAAAACACACCGACGAATTAATCGTTAAGGTAACGTGTCTCTAGTCCTCTATTGTTTTACAATGTACATCAATAGTATTTTCCTACCAGGTTTCGGTTTTACTCGAGACATCTGATGAAATCATTTATTGATAATCATGGAGATATTATTGAGAATAATTTTACTTTTTCTTTGGTTTGATTCATGGATTGACAGTTTGTTCGAGAACTGTTAAATGGTTTTTATATAGCTAAGATGAAGAACACAATTAATGTTAGGGGTAAGTTCCGGCAAACATGTGTCGTTGTAAATGCTTCTTTCGCGTTATGCGATTTCGATCGGACTTTTGTCGGTCGTTGTTGCAACTGTCGAGATCGACCAAACAATATGCTTAATCGTTTTGATTATATGTACCGTTTAGACCAATCATGAGGGTCTTACAGTCCTCGTAACTTCTATCTGGCACCTTGTTTTATATAAGGTGTGTCTATGGACGTAGACATTGTTTAATTTGACTTCTTGTTTAACAAGTTTTGCCTGGACACATACAATATGCAACAAAACAAACGCTCCAGAACATCTCTTGGGTTCATTTTGATATACTAGGTTAAGAATCAACGGACTTTATGTGAATGCGGTCCCTTATTTATTTTGAAATAATAATAAAACAAGAGTATGTGAGCTGTCGAGACAAAACCAATACATCCCTCCCCCATCTTACAAAGTTAACCAGTGTGACTACTTCACCCTTACATAGTCTATCGATCATTACGCTACAATAGCGAGCATAGGGTTACCCGACACAAGGCAATAGAGTCTATCGTGCGCAAATCAACGGGCCAGTATAAAAACCTCTAATAGTGTGTATGGTTGCCCTCCAGCTCGTATACCGCTGTGTCTCGAAGTGGCATAGAATTCAAAAGACGGTTAGATTCTGCTATTCTCACACTGTCCCATGCGTCACGAATAAGTCTCCTCAGATCCTGGAGGGTATGATGGGCCTGCTGTAGTTCGGTGATGCGCTT
The DNA here is from genome assembly GCA_001703475.1 of Hydroides elegans. Lineage (NCBI taxonomy): Eukaryota > Metazoa > Annelida > Polychaeta > Sabellida > Serpulidae > Hydroides > Hydroides elegans. The sequence continues at coordinate 108,217 of LQRL01023775.1, forward strand.
TCGCATGATGGCCCAAACATGCTCGATTGGGTTGAGGTCGGGGATTTGGTTGGCCACACAATACGCTCGATGGCATCTTCTCCCAGGTATTGGTCTATGAGTGCGGTCCTATGCGGACGCGCATTGTCGTCCACCAACATGAATCGCCCCGCGCCGGCCGCCTCAGCCGAAGGCCGAACATGATTCTCTAAAATGTCATCTTGGTAACGCCTCGAAGTTAAAGCACCATCGATCAACACGAGCTCCGACTTGAAATTACGGGAAATTGCGCCCCAGATTATGAATGATGTGCATCTTTAGTTTGAGTGGTATTGACAATGATATTGCAAAACATTTGTTTAAATTGGTTTCTAATCACGCGCTTTTTTTGGTGAAGAAAACGCTTCCTATTTTGTCGGTCGCTAATGTTAATTTGATAGACGCGGTTTAATTTTCCATGGAAAAAAGCTGTTACTGTGGTCAGACCCTATTCCTATTTTAGATGTTTAAGTTTAATTCCTTTTAGCAAAATAACACAAGTTCTCACAAAGTCATCGCAAAACATTTAAATGGTTTTCTAATCACGCGCGTTTTTGTGAAGAAAACGCTCCCTATGCTGTCGGTCGCTAATGTTAATTTGATAGACGCGGTTTAATTTTATCACGAAAAAAAACGCTCTTACTGTGGCCAGACCCTATTCCTGTTTTAAATATTCAATTTTTATTCGTTTAGCACATTCGTTCAGCCGCAAACGATTAACCTTTTACTTGGCGACGCCAAAACGTCATGCCAATACTGCTGCGCTCTGTCCTTGCTTATCCAAAAGACCGACTATCTGTGCTCTTTGAATATTCGTAAATCTCGGCATTATTAACGTGGTCAAAAACAACGACTTTAAAATTCTAGATTCTAAGTGTAGACTAATAAGAAATCGATGAAGTGCACCGCTTCTAAGAAAACGCAATATGACCTATACACTATGAACTCACATGCATACTCATATTCAGAGTGCAACACTAGACTCTACTGGTGCGTGACATTGCATACCACATACTCTATTGCCCTGTGTCGGGAAACCCTGGTTCAATATTGTAGCGTAACAAAACAACACAATATGACCTATTCGAAGACCAATCAAGGAAGACTAATCATATGCAGAGTGCGACAAGAAACTCTATTGACCAGTGTCACTGCCCTCCACAGACTCTATTACCTTGTGTCGGGTAAACCTGGTCCACCAGTGTAGCGTAATGATCAATAGACTCGTGTATGGGTGAAGTAGTCACATTGGTTTAGAAGATGGAGAACCTATTGGTTTTGTAATCAAGAGTCTCGACATTTCACAGTCTCAGCACTAAATCTCAGACTGAATAAGGGACCACATTCACACAAAATCCGCTGATTCTTAACCTAGTATATCAAAATGCACCCCGGATGTGTTCTGGAGCGTTTGTTTTGTTGCATATTGTA
>LQRL01023775.1:109675-126908 GCA_001703475.1 Hydroides elegans
CTGCACGCATATGGAGAATATGTTGATAAGACACACCACATGTTTTTTTGCACTTTGGTTCTATCAATTTCACTGCGTGTAGTTGTGGTTTCTTCTTTAGTGACATCAATTTTGCATTTTTTTATCTCTGATTTGCCCTCGATCTTAGATTTTCTAGTATCCAAATAGGCAAATGATGGTTGGATTTCGCAACATTTTCCAAAAATATTATTATTTTGCTGCTGTTGGTATTTGTTTTCATTTTCAAACTTGTCAAATTTAACGGTTAGCAATTGTAACGTCTTGTACATCATATCCTCCAGTTTTGGGTTTTCGTCATGAACTTCAATCTTTCATCTATTTTATCTAAAGATGCAGATCACACCGATGTTTTGCTAAAAAAAATGAGTCATTGTTTTGCTTTAGGAGATTGTGTTGTGATTTCCTCTATATCTAACGACCTTAACTTTTGATTTACCATGATAGTTTGAGTTTAAGTGCGGTAGTCTTAATCTTATTTATTCAAAGTAGAAGGTAAATCTAAAGGTATAATAAATGACTCACCACGTTTATCAGCACACGTCTACATCTATGCCTCGACGTCACTGGTATAACCATATAGGATGGACTTGAACTATTGCCTGAACCTGGACAAATATACTTGAAGACTAGAACTGCAGAGACGACTATTTCCTTATTTTTTTATCCCGTTATTTGTCGTATCTAAACTAGGTTATAAATTTGGATAGCTATCCCGCGCTTAGCATAAAATATATACTAACACAGGCTAACTAGAATTCAAAATAGCAATATACTTTCGTTACATTTGAATAAGCTCCCACCACAATTTAGATAGTTATTCCGCACTTAACATAAGAAATATGCTAATGCAGACTAACTAGAATCCAAACCCTGGTTCAAACAATCTACAGGTATCATATTAAGTTATATGCTAGTAATCAGCTACTATGTACTATATACGATGATTCAATATTTAACTTTATCATCTATTGCGATCATACTATTGGTAGTTGCAAGCAAGTCTTAATAATTCGTGGTAGAATTATATTCTTATAACTAACCACAAGCAATACAATCAATCACGTATTTATGCTTTATAAAGTCACCAACCGTCAAGTAAACATAGGACCCTAATTAGAGCCTTGTAAAATTGACATATAGGGTGACTCGTTAAAGCTGATAAGGTTATATAATAAAAATCAGTATATAAATAAATGTTTCAATACCCTGATTCGTCAATCGTGATGAGTTTGTCCGCGTGATTTCAGATCTTAAGAACCACTCTTAAAATCCCGCCATCTTGCATCCACAATCAACAAAGAACCAACCTGGTTCCCAAATATTTCATCTTTGTTTATATAGCCGCTGGTTGTAGCGCAGCTAGTTAAATTTTTTATCCAAAGTGTTCTGATATTTTTAATAGAGCGCGTCAAAAACATACACTTATTAAATAAATTGCAAAATTTATTAATAAATTGCAAAAACACTACAATTGTCTTTCTGATTGAGCACACAGAACTTAACTTTTGAATATCTATAGTATAATTTTGACCAATGGGGCAGCACTGATAAACTTTGATTTATCAATTTATGTCTATAATCTATTTTTTTTTAAAGTGTATTCCATAAACCATTTATTTTAAGTTGCTTGGCTTTATGGGTTTTTGGTCATTGATTAAATTATATCAGTGTACTTGATTTACATTCAATCTGGTGTTATATATACTGGTATCTTTGTTATTGTTTTATGATTATTCTTCTGCAGTTTTAAAATGTCTTTCAAAGTGTCATTTATAAAGTAATTTTCAAATAGTTTCATCCATATTGTTCGTTAACAATTAATGTTTTGCATTGACTTTAAAATATCCAGAAATGTATTGTAACATTAATATTATTTAGCATTATTTACAAACCTATATCCCATAGTAAAAATGATGAAATGACACAATATAGTTTCAATTATTTTTGCTTTAATGCTTTTGACATTTTATGAGAATTCACTTGAACACTTGAATACACTAACACACATTTTTTGTTCTTGCTTTAATTCATGACATTAGACTATCAATGTAGCTCTCATTGAACCTCTCCACACAGTACACTGAATGTATTGACACACTTCGTAAAATCAATATTCGACATGAATATGTGAACGCATTAAACGTTTTTTTATGTTCGGAGGTTCGCATAAAAACTTAAATACACTAACAGACGCGTATTGTGTCCTATTAGTTGTGACTATTGACATTTGTCTCATACAACCTCACTAATGCTCAATTTGTTAGATTGGCATTCAGAGTGATATTTATACCTTCCCCCTCCAAAGCCCGCGATAAGATACATGGTCTCTTTACATTTCTACGCCATTACCCCAAAATGGAGCTTGTATCTAGTTTCTGTGCCTCATTGGTCCTTTTGTATCCTCGGACTGATCCTGACTTTTTCCCGTGACATTTTGTATAAGTTGTTCATCTACTGCCTTGGGTGGCCAAGGTGGCCCTCAAGAAATGGTTCGGGTGATACCCGGACGAACCTAAGGTACATATTTCAGAAACCTTTTATTTATGTAAGGAATGAACACATTGTGTGTGCTTGGTAAACCTTGCTTGGACGTCTGAACGCGGACCTCGCAACTCCTGCTTATAATAGCTGTTATTTTCACAAGTGGGCACCTTGCAATGCATTTATTTTATGTAGACTGACTATGCAGCGTTCAGGACGATTTTCATTGGAATACGCCCGAACCACATTGGGCTTCACCTTAAAATATTTTAATCCCCGTGATTCGTTTTACTTTTATCTTTCTGCGAGCTGGGTTTGTTTCAATAAATCACTTTATCTATAGCACGGATTTTCTGTTTCAAAAATGGATTTTTTTGTCAATTTTGTCTCCGTTATATGTGAGAGTTTCATTTTGAATCGATTCATCAATTGTCTTTTCTTGAAATTATTCACAAATAAGTTTGCATCTAAAGTACAGTTAAAATAACTGTATGCATTGTTGAAAGGTCCGAAGACGGGTTTTAATTTGTGATAAATGTGTGGCGGTAATGTGACCACAACGACTCCGTATTTGCCAAGTTATCCGAATATCAATCCTCGTTACGATGTCTCCAAACTCTTTCTGGGTTTGTTTCAATAAATCACTTTATCTATAGCACGGATTTTCTGTTTCAAAAATGGATTTTTTTGTCAATTTTGTCTCCGTTATATGTGAGAGTTTCATTTTGAATCGAATCATCAATTGTCTTTTCTTGAAATTATTCATAAATAAGTTTGCATCTAAAGTACAGTTAAAATAAATGTATGCATTGTTGAAATGTCCGAAGACGGGTTTTAATTTGTGATAAATGTGTGGCGGTAATGTGACTACAACGACTCCGTATTTGCCAAGTTATCCGAATATCAATACTCGTTATGATGTCTTTCTGCACTGCGTCGGCAAAATTTGCCATCTTCCGTGAAGAAGCATTTCTTCCAATCTTTCCTATTCCAGTGCCGATGGGTACGAGCCCACTAAAGGTAGCTTACTTTGTGCTGCTGGGTCAGTTGTGGTCTGGGGACAGATATTCGCCATCGCAATCCCACACGATGAAAGACACAATATGATACACATGGGATTGGCCGTGTCGTAAAAAAAAATAACTTAAGCAACTTTTATTTTTCACGGTTCAATATTTTCTTCAAAGAAAAACAATAAAGAAAACAAATGATGGGAGCCTGTGAAGCATCACATCTAAGTGATCTTTGCCTTGACGCTAGATTCTCGATCAGCATATCTTCGGCTTAAATCGTGACTTTGGGCCTGCCTCTTTAAGGTTGGTTCTTAACATCCCCGGTTCTTATAACTTTCAATTCAATAACACCCTGTTTTAGAACATACTGCAACTTACCAATGATGATGGCTCTCTGAATTTGAGAAATTGAATTTACGCCGAGTCGTTGCATTTTGATTTGATGTTGTAAGATAATGTTGATACAAATTATTTATGCCACGCATGCTCCTAATGTATGAACATTTAAATCAATAAGCACCAATATGTAAAACATAAGAGTCCATTGAGCGTCTTGCACCCCTGTCTATGAATTCCTTCAGACCTGCTTTGTTTAAGAACAGTGAATACACATAGAATTCTATCAAGTTAGATGCACATATGCACTTTTGTCATTTTGGAGTGTGCCATCTGCCTCGGTAAAAGTTTAAATATATGAAGAATTATAAATAATGTATACCAGATCCCGAAATACCTTGTTATTGGATTTATTGATAGATGATACGTCTACTAATCTAGAAAAAAAATATTCTCAAAATTTGAAAACTCTTACTCTAAACAAAATAGTCCACACATTTATACTTCACTGTATATAACGTATATGATGGAACTACTAATCAAGTGATGAAACAAACTAAATCACGCGTCACATGGCGTTTTTATGATCATGGCGTTTCATGTGATGATTTTGGCGTCTCTTGTGATAAAGGTTCAGGATTTTTTAAGGGTAGAAGGAGAGATATGGAATTCGGGACCAAAACTCCCTGTGTGAAGGCATGTAGTTGGTTTCCGATGGGAGGGTTAGATCGGTATTGGGCGCCATCATCGGTTCACTGTAGATAATTTCGGGGTAGCTATCGTCAATCGTAGAGAAATCGTAGTCCGATTAGCGCGATACGCAAATGGTGACTCCCCAGCTTCCCATGTATCGAATAACGTATATTCACTGTATATAACGTATATGATGGAACTGCTAATCAAGTGATGACACAAACTATATCACGCGTCACATGGCGTTTTTATGATCATGGCGTTTCATGTGATGATTTTGGCGTCTCTTGTGATAAAGGTTCATGTTTTTTTTAAGGGTAGAAGGAGAGATATGGAATTCGGGACCAAAAATCCCTGTGTGAAGGCATGTAGTTAGTTTCCGATGGGAGGGTTAGATCGGTATTGGGCGCCATCATAGGTTCACTGTAGATAATTTCGGGGTAGCTATCGTCAATCGTAGAGAAATCGCAGTCCGATTGGCGCGATACGCAAATGGTGACTCCCAGCTTCCCATGTATCGAATAACGGGTCCCAGACGGCCATGTCTTTTTTGCGGCTATTGGAAAACAATCTTAAATAAATGATAAAAAAACTGTTTCTGTTTAAACATTATTATCATTTTTATACACGGCATGTATTACGCGCATACTTCTTAAACACTATACGCCTAAGGGCTTACAATATAGACATTAAACATATGTATACTTGAACTAATATACTAAAATCTATACTTTAATTATGATTTCCGTACTCTTTAGTGAACGTATATGTTTTAAGCTTTTCTTGAAAACCACTATTGACTGTGATGCTTTAACGCTTTCTGCCAGTACTGAAACGACCTCTGTCTAAATTGTTTTTTTCTTTCTAATGATCTAAAGAGTGTAACTTGATTCTGACCGGATTCTAATCTCTGCTCATTTATTTTGATATTTTTTATCATGCTTTGACACACACACAATAAACTCAGTTTTTTTTGCGATTGAGCTTGAACCGATTCGGGAACATCCAATGAGAAATCCGGTTGATACCTTCCTGCAATTCCTTAACTGCTGCTTCTTGTGTATGGTCTTTATTCGGAATGAAGGATTTGGCGGTATGTGTGTCATCGGCGTAGCAAAAGTGCATCAATTGCAATACATAGTTTACCGAGCAATCTCACGTAGTCACTGTATCGCTTTGGGCCCATATGTGAACCTTGAGGTAAGGAACAATCGAGGGCTACGGGGTCGGAGTATGTTCCAACAATACACACTTGCACAGTCCGATCGGACAGGTATGACTAAAACCACTGCGCAATATCACCCATGATGTTGAACGTATCCCTGAGACGGCGTAAGAGTATCTGATGGTCAACCGTGTCAAAGGCTGCACTCAAGTCCAACATACTGAGATAGACACATCTTCCGTTATCACATTCTAAGAGTATATCATTGCAAATTTTGAGAAGCGCTGTCTCGGTTGAATGTCCTGTTTTATATTCGAATTGAAGCGGATCTGCTATTATTAAAAGCCGTGCTGAACTGCTAAACTGTGTGTCTCGATATGTTGGGCTATTTGCTGTTCGGATTGAAGCGGATCTGCTAAACTGTGTGTCTCGATATGTTGGGCTATTTGATGTTCGACTGCTTCCTCAATCACTTTAGAGATGCAAGCTTGGTTTGAAACCGGTCTATAGTTCTTCAAAATCGAGATGTTTTTTTTTATCAAAAGACGTACTATTGTTTTTTTACAAAATGTTCGGCATTTTCCTACTGTTTAAGGAAGCATTCAATATGCTTGTGATGATATAACGCAGTTCGTTAATACAGAGCTTAAGTAAAGCTGTGGGTAGCGGATTAAGTTCAAACGATTTTGATTTGGTTTTCATGATGATCTTCTTCGTTTAAATTCATAAAAGTATCCCATTTCGGAAAGATGGAGGATGGAATCGTATCAAATCGAAAAGCCTCCTCTGAAATATTTTCTTCAAAACTTTTCCTGATCACTTTAATTTTATTAATCAAGTTGGTAAGCAACATGATAATAAACCTTCCATCGCTGACCCTGAACGAAATAACGCGCACATACACGGCGTTTAATAATATTTATCCAATCATTCCAAGTAAAATTGAAAACGATAAACCCAAAACATTGCATCTCCCCCTATTTGGTTTATAGGTCACCCAATCTGAAAATACAATGCATTTGGCTGTACTTAAAAGCGCACTTGAAGATGTTTATAGGTAATTAATATAGTAAATGTTTATATAAATATTTATAAAAGTTGTATGTATTTTAGAAATAGTTATTAAATATCACATTATTTTACATTCGCCTTTGATTCAGTATTGGTATAAATCTGCTCAAATTGTTGCTTGTTCTCAAACACAAAATGTTCATATCCCTCTTGTGCTAGGTTTGAATATATCCTCCAACCATTCTAATAAACCTTTGATCTTGGCATAACATGTCGTTTGATTAGCGGCATGAGCTTTCCTTATTTCTTTTTGAAACGGGTTACATGATTAATCTATTTGAATTGACTTTTTGCATTCCAGAGATCCACAGATCTAAGATATGATCAATTTGACGCTTGCTGAACATTCTGATTTTGAGCCAAATAAACAGTGGATGTATTTCATTTATAAAAGCGAAAGCTGCTTAAATAGAGCGACCAAAATGGCTATATCCCTTTGGAAGCCAAAATAGACATCTTATCTTTAACGGCCAAAGGAATGCGTCACCTATCAAATCCTGAATTTGCATCCAAGATTCATACTCGTGACACGGCATTTTTCTATTTGATTATGATATATATATATTGTGTTCTATTAAATGAAATTTACGCACATTTAAAGTATCTCACCTTGTATCATGAGGTGTCAAATTTGATATTTTTAGATGACATTTATCAAAACATTGGAATAGAACATTATATAAATATAAACAATCCATAGAATAGCGCTATTTCAAAAAATTGCTGTAATCATATAAAACTGATAAAGAATTGGTTATATGTTTGTCATTATATAATATTGATTTATTCCTTGACACTTTTCTGAGCCTCATTGGTCCTTTGCATTTATGGACCGCTCTTGACCTATGCCCCGTGACTTCTTACATAAGTTGTTCATCTACTCCCATTCATATAAACGAATGACCGCGGTGGCCCTCAAGGAATGTTTCGTGTGAAACCCAGAAATAACTACCCAAAGTTCATATTTCAGAAACCATTTTTGCAACGAATAACACATTTTGCTTGCTTGGTAAACCAGACTTCTCAACGTGGACTTCGCAACTCCTGCTTATAGAAACTGTTATTAGGTGGACACAACGTAATGCATATTTTTATGTAGACAGGCTATGTAGGGTTCAGGACGATTAGTATTGGGATACGCCTGGACAACTTTGGGCTACACCTTCTATTGTGTCAATCCTCCTGATTAGTTTTACTTTTATCTTCCGTATATTTTAGAAACTCAATAATATTATAATCTTACAATATCTTATATTGTGAATAGTAACCCACTCTCAAATTCCTGTGCTCATCACCCCCGGGTAATACAAAATGATTCAAATAGAAAACTGCACGTAGAACCCCTTGGCACGTAGTACACTCCTTTCCAATAACACATTTTCTTCGTCTGTTGTAATGATTCCAGCCTGTTTTATATTCGAGCCAACACCTTTTGCCATGATTTGCTTCATGGCGTTGCATAGCGTGTTTTTGATTTGGCTAAATATTTGATCCTAAAGGAATACATAATCAAAACCCCGTTTTGAAAAATACATCTGAATGCACAGGGCGGTTTTACCAAGATCCGACATTCTTTTATGGATCTAGATAAACTGAAATTTAGTTCGAAAACAGACACAATGGTTCGACCTGACAGATGTGGCTTATCCTTTGGTCTGGATCTCTTGATTCTCTTGATGTTTGTAGTTCCAGTCTCCAAAAATGTTTGTTTCGCAGGCCTTAATGTATCTAAAATACATTGAAATGAAAAAAAGTGAGCGGGTTAAGCTCGCCTGTTTGTTCAGACACTCTTTGATGAATCTTGATAAACTGAAATTTGGTTGTCGAAACATTTGCTTCGGAGGGATCGACGTATCTTAAATACATTGAAATGAAAAAAAAACATTTTTGAGTCAAAGCTGAGAACTTGTTTTGCATCAACTAAAAATAAAATGAATGAAACATTAGATTATCCATATTCGAAGCTTTAACCATCAAATACAAACATCATTTTACACTGATATACCCCTATGCAGACCAATAAAACACACACGAATTGGGTGTCAATTCCTATTTAAGGTCTGGCTATACACGAAGCTTTTTTTAGCTATTCACCCCAAGCAAATAAAAATTTAATATACATCGACAAAAATATTGTGTAAGGAAAAAACAGGAAAAGGAGCCTGCGGTGTGACCAGACCCTTATTTATTACTTTTCCTTATATAGGCGTATATAATGTTTTATTAGATAGTGGTTATAGTATTGTATTGTCCTGGATAACTAGTCATATTGGTATCAATGGCAATGAGAAAGCGAATAAAGCCGCAAAACAAGCACTTAGCAAACAAGTGTCACCAAGCATGGTACCGTATACTGATTTAAAACCTTTTATTAATAAATACATATACAATTGTTGGCAAAATAAATGGAATGAGTTAGCACACAACAAATAACATGAAATCCAAACAGTAGTTGGGAAAATACCTGCTTTTATTAATCATCAAAAAGATGACTTAGTGATAAGACATTTAAGAATAGGACAATCATATTTTACTCATGGCTATCTTTTAAGAGGTGAGTCAGTACAAGAGTGTATACCATGCGCTTCCACATTACCTGTGAAACATATTTAAATTGAGTGTGTTGATTTTAGTGAAACTAGAAATGAATTTTATGCAAAAACACATTAAAAGAACTCTTCGAAAAAGTACCCAGTAACAAAATTATAGATTATGTTAAAGCTTTCAGGCCTTTAATGAAAATTACGCTTATGTTCAGAACATCATTTGACTTACGTATCGTGGTCCCCTATCCGACGGGAAGTAGGCGGGAATTTGCGGATATTGAAGTCAGAAGTCCGAACAAGATAAGGTCGGTTTGATTTAATTTAAGTCATTTCTATTCATAAACCAACGAACATCAAAACACACTTTACAATTGATGGGTTTGATTGACTCAATGCCCGATGATTCGAAGCAGGTTTATAGTTGATAATCATTGGTATAGAAATGAGAGTAATTCCCCGGTTTCAAAATGATATCGGCCAACGGCGGCATATATAGGGTAAACAGTATAACACCTACGACGGGAGATTGTGCTGCATCTGTTTCGAGGGTGCGGGTCTTCGACGTAATATTTAAGAAATTGTTATTCATAAACCAACTTACATCATAACACACTTTACAATTGATGGGTTTGATTGACTCAATGCCATGCGATGACTCGAAGCAGATTTATAGTTGATAATCATCGGTATAGAAATGTGAGTGAATCCCCTGTTTTAAAATGATATGGGCCAACGGCGCCATATACAGGGTAAACAGTTAGCACCTAAGAGGGAACCTTATGTTACATATGTTTCGATGAGGCGGGTCTTCGGCGTATGCCGGTCAATTGCCACACATTTCTCACGGTCGGTAAGATACTAAACTATCCATTTTAAAGCGTTATCCTATAGACCGAATCTTAATTCTAGGCGATTAAACCAAACACTATATTTCATCGTATCAAAGGCCAGGCTTAAGTCTTATAAACTGAGAACAGTCATTTGCTGCCTATCAAAGGTTGCAAAGGTGATATCCAGCTTCACACGCAATATTAGTGTAAGCCGATTGAAACACCCTGTATGCCAAATACATAGGCACACACAATTCATTCTTTTGTTTGTTCAGAAAATGTTTTTCAGCGGAGAAGTGTTTATCAAAGAATCATTATACAGGTCGATGATCTTGATATTTATATTTCGTATATACAAGAGCTGTCACACTCTCTAGCTTACGTGTTGATGCGCGGAGCAAAGAAACAATTTCCAATAACGTCCACATTATCACCCGTCTTAAACAACCCATAGTGGTCGTGATAGAGCGTAAGTTTTAACGGGATGGTGGCGCGTGAGACCGACTCTTCCACAATAATGTCCTGTATTTTTAAAAACAAAATAATATTAAGACTTTTTCGTTAATATTGATGTATATAGTCTATTTATATTTCATATATACCAGAGCTGTCACATTCTCTAGCTTACCTGTTCATGGCCGGATCAAAGAAGCAATTGCCAATTACGTCGACATTGTCTCCCGGCTTAAAGCATTCGTAGTGATCGTGAAAGATCGTGAGTTTTAAAGGAATGGCGGCGCGGGAGACGAACTCTTCCACAATTATGTCCTGTTTTTTTAAAAACAAAATAATATCGGCCGACGGCGCCATATACAGGGTAAACAGTTAGCACCTAAGAGGGAACCTTATGTTACATATGTTTCGAGGAGGCGGGTCTTCGACGTATACCGGCTAATTGCCACACATTTCTCAAGGTCGGTAAGATACTAAACTATCCATTTCAAAGCGTTATCCTATAGACAGAATCTCAATTCCAGGCGATTAAAACAGAAACTATGTTTCATCGTATCAAAGGCCGCGCTTAAGCCTTATAAACTGAGAACAGTCATTTGCTGCCTATCAAAGGTTGCAAAGGTGATATCCAGCTTCATAAGCACTAGTGGTGTAAGCCGATTGAAACGCCCTGTATGCCAAATACATAGGCACACACAATTCATTCTTTTGTTTGTTCAGAAAATGTTTTTCAGCGGAGAAGTGTTTATCAAAGAATCATTATACAGGTCGATGATCTTGATATTTATATTTCAAATATACAAGAGCTGTCACACTCTCTAGCTTACGTGTTGATGCGCGGAGCAAAGAAACAATTTCCAATAACGTCCACATTATCACCCATCTTAAACAACCCATAGTGGTCGTGATAGAGCGTAAGTTTTAAAGGGATGGTGGCGCGTGAGACCGACTCTTCCACAATAATGTCCTGTATTTTTAAAAACAAAATACTATTAAGACTTTTTCGTTAATATTGATGTCTCTAGTCTATTTATATTTCATATATACCAGAGCTGTCACACTCTCTAGCTTACCTGTTCATGGCCGGATCAAAGAAGCAATTGCCAATTACGTCGACATTGTCTCCCGGCTTAAAGCATTCGTAGTGGCCGTGAAAGATCGTGAGTTTTAAAAGAATGGCGGTGCGGGAGACCAACTCTTCCACAATTATGTCCTGTATTTTTAAAAACAAAATAATATCGGCCAACGGCGCCATATACAGGGTAAACAGTATAGCACCTAAGAGGGAACCTTATGTTACATATGTTTCGAGGAGGCGGGTCTTCGACGTATGCCGGCTAATTGCCACACCTTTCTCAAGGTCCGTAAAATACTAAACTATCCATTTCAAAGCGCTATCCTATAGACAGAATCTCAATTCTAGGCGATTAAACAAAAATTATGTTTCATCGTATCAAAGGCCGCGCTTAAGTCTTATAAACTGAGAACAGTCATTTGCTGCCTATCAAAGGTTGCAAAGGTGATATCCAGCTTCACACGCAATAGTGGTGTAAGCCGATTGAAACGCTCTGTATGCCAAATACATAGGCACACACAATTCATTCTTTTGTTTGTTCAGAAAATGTTTTTCAGCGGAGAAGTGTTTATCAAAGAATCATTATACAGGTCGATGATCTTGATATTTATATTTCATAAATACCAGATATGTCACACTCTCTAGCTTACCTGTTCATGGCCGGATCAAAGAAGCAATTGACAATTACGTCGACATTGTCTCCCGGCATAAAGCATTCGTAGTGATCGTGAAAGATCGTGAGTTTTAAAGGAATTGCGGCGCGGGAGACCAACTCTTCCACAATTATGTCCTGTATTTTTAAAAACAAAATAATATCGGCCGACGGCGCCATATACAGGGTAAACAGTATATCACCTAAGAGGGAACCTTATGTTACATATGTTTCGAGGAGGCGGGTCTTCGACGTATACCGGCTTATTGCCACACATTTCTCAAGGTCGGTAAGATACTAAACTATCCATTTCAAAGCGTTATCCTATAGACAGAATCTCAATTCCAGGCAATTAAAACAGAAACTATGTTTCATCGTATCAAAGGCCGCGCTTAAGTCTTATAAACTGAGAACAGTCATTTGCTGCCTATCAAAGGTTGCAAAGGTGATATCCAGCTTCATAAGCACTAGTGGTGTAAGCCGATTGAAACGCCCTGTATGCCAAATACATAGGCACACACAATTCATTCTTTTGTTTGTTCAGAAAATGTTTTTCAGCGGAGAAGTGTTTATCAAAGAATCATTATACAGGTCGATGATCTTGATATTTATATTTCATATATACAAGAGCTGTCACACTCTCTAGCTTACGTGTTGATGCGCGGAGCAAAGAAACAATTTCCAATAACGTCCACATTATCACCCATCTTAAACAACCCATAGTGGTCGTGATAGAGCGTAAGTTTTAATGGGATGGTGGCGCGTGAGACCGACTCTTCCACAATAATGTCCTGTATTTTTAAAACAAAATAATATTAAGACTGTTTCGTTAATATTGATGTCTATCTAGTATCTTACCGATGTCTTACAATTTAAATATCTGAATTCGTTTTGATAATTTTCAAAATATCATCCATCTTGCTTGGATTCTCTTAGAATTTTGATAAAACCTTTACTGACCACATGTACAAAACGAGAATGTCAATCAACTGTTCAATATGATAAAGTATATTACGGCATATATAAAAGGTGCTGCATTAGTTTTTGATAGCGAATCGATAGGCACTTATCCTGAATCTCTCTGTTCCAATTCCATGAAATTGTGTGACAATGGCTTTTGATATGACTTGCTATGTCTTGATCTTTTTGGTTATCAAATATCCGTTTTGCGCTAGACAAGTTCTCTTAATCACAATGCTCATGTTCCCGACCACTTTCTCTTTCCTTGCGAATGTTCTTTCGAGGGTACATTTTATAAATTTTCGCAGCGTTCCGTCAAGATCCTTTGCCACTTAATACGTCCCTTACTGCTAGGTTGACTACGCCAAGTGGGGTACTCGCACGAGTTGTTTTTTGCTTGTAATCGCGAGGCATGTTGCTGTAAATGAGTACTATATAATTTTATATCAAGTGTATTGATGAATTTTACATCGTAACACAGTTTTAAGAATTTTCCAAAAAACATAATTTAAACCAAAAATAGGGGAAAGCTGACCAGCCTGGTGAATTACCCTTTAAATGGGGTGGTCAACTTATCCCATTCTGACCTAACTCACAAAGTCACATTTTTCTCACACCACGTGTTATTCTGCCCAATTTTACTATTTGATATTACATACGAGAACCTTTTGTATATAATGCATAATTTTGATCAAAATATTCTTTGAATAAATATGTAAAAGAACAGAAATAATTCAGTTGAGATCATGAACTCTTTTTATGAAAAAAGTAAAAAATAATTACTTACTCGAATATATGCATGAAAAAATGACAACCTTAGTAAATACGTGGAAGAGTTTTCTAAAACAAAACGCACTTAGTCAATGCCAAAAAGGGTTAATCATTATGGCCGCACTATGGGAAATCGACACCAGGTCAATTTGGGCACATGGCCTTTCTTATACTTATATCTCATAAAAGTTAGCTAAATTTCAAACATAACCCGTGCGTTGACAATGTAAGTCTTGGTGAAATTCAAGACATATTGAAAACTATTTTCAAATGATTTAGTTTGCTAGATAATTAGACATGTTGGTACTTCTCGTGAGAATGTCACGAGATTGACATCAATTGCATATTTTGTGGCAAAAAAGATATGTCCTGTGGGTCCTAAAATCAATCTATATTTATAATTTCCTTTCAAAGGCCAGTTTCCACCGTGGGGACCTTCCGCAGATATAAAGGGGTGAGTGAATTCTTCTTTCGGGTGTTTTAAGAACATGGAAGTACACCTGTTATCCCCCTGTTCTTGAGAAGCAGGAACGCTCTCTCGGCTACACAGTAGTGTCGTTAAACACCAATGGGCTTCTGGTGGAGTGGTATGCCATGAAAATCCTGGGGTCCGACCAACTAACTGTGTGGGACTCCCGAAAGAGTCTAGATGTCCATAACGATAGTCGTTGACGTGACCTCATAATGGAAATGCATCGCGTATCTCAAGGCACATGCACCTTTAAACCATTTCTTTCTTCATTCCCATTAACCAGGTATGACCAGTAACAACTAGTGTAACATATGTAATGAACACTTTACAACTTAGCATTCGACTTAATCATATTATTGACAATTATTTCGAACTTGGTATTCTTAATCTCGCCTTTTCAGCCTCATAGAAAGCTAAGAGCACCATACGTGCCCTATGTTGCATTCAGCCCGCTCATCCGCCGCGAAGACAACTCGCCTCGTCGGGCAGATCACCGTCCCCTAAGGCGAAAGAAAATCACGACTTTGAGGAACGGGAAGATGATGTCATATATGAAGTGCCTGACCTAAAACAGTAGGAAATGAAAAGAATCCCTATAGTGTGGGCAATGCGCAAGTCGGAACAGTGACTACGAATTCGAAAATAACTCATGTCCAATGTATACATGATCCACAAAAGCTCTGTTTTATTAGGATGTTTATTTAATTTTCTCCTTCGACGCCGATGATTTATATCTCTAGCCTCATTTGCGTATTTTTGAAGTGGGCCGTAAGTGGATATACGAAAGGGTGATTTCTGTCCGCTAATATACAAGTGAGAAAATAAAGGGAGCATTGGGCCTAATATTTGGTGAAAAGGTAAACTGTTGAGCAGAATTCAAGTGACCCGGAAAACCGCTGCGATCTAGAACAAGATTGTAATTAACATCGGTTATAATTTGTGCACGCATGCAGTGATGTCGACTGTATCCACCACATTGAAGTGCCCTGTTTTCAATAGGTATATATATATATATGACTTTCCATCAACATAGGTCAGAAAACCTTCCCATTAGCCTCTCATTCTTGTCCATTCTTCAACAGAAGACCATCTAGATCTTCTTTGGTGTCTTATATGGAATCGCCATAATTTTGACCATAACGTCGATATTATGTTACACACAGTACTCATAAAAATTCCAAAATAAATAGATAGAATAGCAAGGATAGCTCATTAACCAAATAAGTGTTAATGCAAAGTTTTTATTTGCTTTATTGCATTTTTTAAATATATTTTTTTATGTTATACTCATAAATGACATATTATTCATACGGACAATACACTAAATACAAATACATGACAAAATATTGACATCACAATTGCTGTAAATTTGGTTTGAAGATTTAAATACAAATGCTATAATTGAAAAGTATATAAACATATTAAATTTATCATTTGTTATTGATGATTCATAAAATTATTACAACTAGTGTTGTTACAAATACACTGTACTTTGACATTTCAACGAAGGTGCTCATTTCCTTAATATATTTCTTTCTGCCACAATACTTAAAAACTTTTTTTTTCAATATAAAATATTTTTCATGACCACGAATAGCACATATATACTTTTTGATTATAATACACAACATATTATCCGCTTTAATAAAGTTGATTTTGAAGTGAAAGTATGTGCATTTTATGCAAAATGTTCTTTAGTAAATCATGTGATACTAAATCATTCTATAAATTTCTTTAAAGTCTCTCCACATATTAAATAAAATTCGTTCGGATGTGAAACGAAATTCGTGTAACAATCTATCCCTTGCCAATTATTATTCACATGTGGAAATATCATTTGTCTTAGTGATAATAAAGAATAATGAATAGGTGAACGAGAAAATATTGTCATGAGTAGACCTATGTCATCCGCCGGTAAGACAACTCGCAATGTCTCAATCGCATTTGGCTCAGGTCACCGTCCCATATTGTTCGGAACGTTATTCGGGACGTCGATGTAAACCACATAAATGAATTGCCACACCTGAACGAGTGAGACAATGGTATAGACCCTTTAGTATGGGCAATTCGGGACAGTGATTACGAATCCGACAATAACTCTTGAAAGCTTGTCCAATGTCAGTATGTCTCAATTGATCTTACCCGAAAATGCCGATAATTTGCCTTATTTTGCGCATGATCCCAACACTAGATAACTCCTTTAAACTATTGCTCCTGTTCATCTGATCCTTATTTTTTTAACCCTCAAAGTCCCTATAGGC
Source organism: Hydroides elegans (assembly GCA_001703475.1). Classification (NCBI taxonomy): domain Eukaryota; kingdom Metazoa; phylum Annelida; class Polychaeta; order Sabellida; family Serpulidae; genus Hydroides; species Hydroides elegans. Next base: position 126,476 of record LQRL01023775.1, read on the forward strand.
CCCAACAAAATCGATAACATGGAGAAAAGAAGAGAACATCTCACCAGCCTCATCTCCATAGAACATAAAAACGTAACCTACAATCAGCGACGCGACAGCGATCTCCATGGACGCTTGTATGCTATTAAAACCTAACAATCTATCGTGTCAGAATCCCTTCTGGGGTTATATTCGAAAACTACTGTCATCGAAAAAAGCGGTGCAACTGTTGATTGATTTTGTTTGATTCTGGCATATGATTCACCAAAGTGGCCTTCGAAATCGTTAAATGGTTGTTCCTTTGATGATCTTAAAATGACGTTTTGTGTGAGCCAAGGCCCCCTCAATTTTTTTCAATGACACTCAACCTAGTAATATAACGCATTTTTCTTGTACTTAAAAGCACACTAGAAGGTGTATATAGTCGATTTATATAATAATAATTATATATATA
>LQRL01023776.1:0-21554 GCA_001703475.1 Hydroides elegans
TACTTATCTAAACAATGTTCCTTGAAAACCACAATGAAAATATAAGTCAAATAAATAAATAAATAAATAAATAAATAAATAAATAAATAAATAAATAATAATAATTATTATTTTTTTCATGAATACAGGGCCTGTCAAAATGGCGGGACATGCATTGACGGAGACGGAGATCCTACCACGAGTCTTTACCCGGAAGCTACTTGCCACTGTGTACCGCCCTATTCTGGAAGTGACTGCAGTGAAAGTGAGTAAGATTGTTTTAATGGGATTCATAAGCCTTTAAGGGAACAAGTCAAATTTAGCTATTTAGGTAGGAAGATAATCACATTACGTTTATCAGTGTCGGAGGATATACAGAATCTCAGGATACCTTCCCGGGTAGGAAACGAACCCGAGCACTTGAGACTACTAGATAATAATCGCTATGTTAATGTTACGTTAAACTCGAACCTTTCGAATGTTCTCTTTCACCATCTGAACGCTGCCGATGTACAATAAAAATGTTGTAAAATTTGTAAAGCTTTGTAAAATTAAATGCTGATTTTCTGGAAACATTTTTGCAGCTTCCACGGCATTTATATGCATTATCCGATTGTGATTTACGATTTATATAGTATGCTTTAATTGTCACTTTTAGGTCGCGATTTTGCCGAAAACACGTGAAGCCTTCACAAAAAATAAAAAATTAACCCAACCCTGACGATGTTCAATTAAACCGATTTCCGATTTACATAAATGTGCATATACATCTATTTATGCATATTTTGTCATTTCAGTCGACGACTGTGCCGGAAACACGTGCAGCTTTCACTGCAATTGCATTCATTATCAGACCGCTGACGACGATATCATTAGACAAATGAACATTAATTTGCATATAAGTATGTGTTAATTTTCCTTTTAGTTGACGACTGTGCCGGAAATACGTGCAGCCTTCACAACAATTGTTTTCACTACCTGACCGATCACAATGTTCCAATTAATTAGAAGATTTGCATAAATTTGCATATAATTAAATATATTGTATCATTTTAGTTGACGACTGTGCCGGAAACACATGCAGCCTCTACGTCAATTGCATTCACTACCTGACCGATAACAATTGTATTCACTACCTGACCGATGACAATGTTCCAATTAATTAAAAGATCTGCATAAATTTGCATATAATTAGGCATATTGTATAATTTCAGTTGACGACTGTGCCGGAAACACGTGCAGCCTCCACGGCAATTGTATCCACTACCTGAGCTATGACAATGTTCCAATTAATTAAAAGATTTGCATAAATTTGCATATAATTAAGCAAATTTTGTCCTTTTAGTTGATGATTGTGCCGGAAACACGTGCAGCCTCCACGGCAATTGCATTCATTATCCGACCGCTGACGTTGTTACATTTAAATGGATTTGCATAAATGTTCATATACATGTAATTATGCGTTAATTTTCCTTTTAGTTGATGACTGTGCCGGAAACACGTGCAGCCTCCACGGCAATGGCATCAACTTTCAAACCTCTGAAGTTGTTACATTTAAATGGATTTGCATAATTTTTATATACATGTAATTATGCGGTAATTTTTATTTCCAGTCGACGATTGTGCCGGAAACACGTGCAGTCTCCACGGCAATTGTATTCATTACCCGACCGCTGACGACGATGCCATGTGCGTATGCGACGATGAGCGATGGACGGGAGACAATTGCGATGTGGAAACATGTACAGTCGGTGGTGGACAATGCAATAATGGAGGCAGTTGCTTGTAAGTGAATATGCAAATGTATGCAAATGCATATGTAAATATTTTGAATTATGTATAGTTGACAGTGAAAATATGCAAATCAGTTATTAATACGTTTGCGATCTGGAAACATGTACAGTCGGTAACGGACAATGCAATAATGCAGGCAGTTGCTTGTAAGTGAATATGCAAATGTATGCAAATGCATATGTAAATATTTTGAATTATGTATAGTTGACAGTGAAAATATGCAAATCAGTTATTAATACGTTTGCGATCTGGAAACATGTACAGTCGGTAACGGACAATGCAATAATGCAGGCAGTTGCTTGTTAGTATGCAAATTTATGCAAATTTATGACAATATTTTGAATTATGCAAATAAGTTATTAATACGATTGGGATGTTGAGATATGTACAGTCGGTGGTGGACAATGCAATAGTGGAGGCAGTTGCTTGTAAGTGTTGTAGTGGTGAATATGCAAATTTATGCAAATTAATCTAAATATTTTAGATTGTGCACAATTCATAATTATATTCACATAAATCAATAAAACGATTGTGAGATTGGAACATGTACAAACAGCGGCGGATAATGTAATCATGGTGGTATTTACTTGTAATCGCTAGTATATAAGACATACAATTATACGCTTATATAAATAGAGCAATTCAAATTAAGTATAGTGATCAGCATATTAGCACAATGTCAAAGTCGCCTGATTAATTATGCAAATGTATGCAAATTTCCAGGAGCGACGGCACTTGCGCATGCCCATTCCCATACCATGGGGCCAACTGCGATGAAGTTGACTATTGCCTTGGCAACCCATGTATGAATGGCTATTGCGATGAAAACAATGCTGGGGACGGTAAGTAGGGATAATTGACACTTTTAAGTATAATGCTTTAGAGGCTATATATTGATTAAAATCAGATCTATATAATCTTCCAGAGATGTAGTTCATATGTGTGACACACACTGTATTTGTTGATGCAGATCAGTCTGGACGACTAGGCTGTGACTATTAAAGCCTCATATCAAATATAATATGTGTATGACATTTTCAATGTTTCATACACATCAATCTCGACTACTCGTCTTTGACTAATTGCGTGTTAATGATGTATCAAGTTAGTGTCTTTAAACCTGAGTTCATCTGCACGGTTACAAACACATTGATTTTTGTTATTATAGAATTGTTTACTTAGATATCTATTTCTTTTATTTCTAACAAACAGGCTTCATCTGCACGTGTTACGACGACTTCACGCAGGGCATCACGGGAGTTTGCGACACCCAATGGTGTGTCGACAATCGGTTCTGTCTTAATGGAGGCACGTGTATCAATTGGTCGACGTACAGCTCGTGCGAGTGTCCACCAGGAATTACAGGCGCGGAGTGCGAGACAGGTAATTTCATATACTGATGTTGATTTACTATGCAAAATTATGCAGATTTCTGCAAAATTATGCACATTTTATGTCCTAATTGCGGGACGTGTTTTAATTGGTCGACTTACAGCTCGTGTGAGTATCCATAAGGCATTACGCGCGAGGAGTGCTAGCCAGGTAATTTATGTACCTTTGATCACTAAAATATGCAGATTTATGCACAATTATGCATGTGTATGCACATGTATACAAATATTTTAAATTACTTAATTTGCTTTTTGTCTTCAGTGGACGCCCTATAACTGCGGTCTTTGCGAAAATCTAGCAATTAGTGTGCCCTTTTAATAAAAAAGCTCAAAATTATGCAAATGATGCTTATATATTCGATGACTAATTTGCATATGTTCTTCAGTGCATCACTGCTAAAACGTGGCCAATAACGGCCATGAAATGTGCGAAAACCATGTGGACGTTCGGCGAACACATATGTATATGCAAGAACTTTATTAGATATGCAAATTTATACAAACCATATTATGCAAATTAACACATTTGCATCCATTATTCAGTGGACCACTGCTACAACCAGGACTGCAATGGTCACGGTCTTTGCGAGAACCGCGTAGATGGCGGCGGATACACGTGCATTTGTTTTGATGACTTCCTTGGACAAGACTGTAGTCAACAGCGCTGCTTGAATCTGACGTGTCAGAATGGCGGTGTTTGTGGGTATGTAAATAATTTACTTGTTGATAATTTAGGAATTAATAATTCAATTAATAAATAAACTAAAGAGATAGCGGAAAAACAGGAAATGGGTATATGTACATAAGTTGATCGTTTTCGGTAATCCTTTCAACTTACTTTTCAGTGATGTTTGATAAGATCCTATTTTTCATAACATAATAAATGAGTAAAACATAAGGGCGTGTGCTAAAGCAGCGCGTGAACCCAAATTTTAAACGCTAAATTACTATATAATATCATGTTTCTGATAAATATTAAAACAGCTTTTTAAAGCATATTATGGAAATATATTTAAAATTATGTTGTTTTTTTTTGGCGCAGACCGGAAGGCTGCCGATGCCCTGTGGGCTGGAGCGGCGAATCATGCGAATCGGCCGTTGATCCCAACTGCTGGTACACGGAATGCGGGCCCCATGGCGACTGCCACACAGATGGTCGAGAAGGTAATGGGCCCGTATTTATTATTGATTCTTCATATTGATTATGTTAAAACAACTTAAAATAAACAATGAATAAGTCATTGACCCCAACTGCTGGTACACCGAATGCAGGCCCCATGGCTACTGCTATACCAACTACCAAGAATCTAATAGATCCGCATTCATAACATAATTACATACATGTATAAGGCGTACATTGAAAAAGGATCCACATTTATAACTTACGTGAAGGGTTTGGTACATAAAGATACCTGGCAATAAATAAATAACAATTTGGCATAAGTTACCAAATGACACAATGGAATGTAACACCTAAGCTAAATGTTTTTTTGGTATCCGGTCAAAAAGTCCCCGGACATAAAGTCCCCGGACATAAAGTCACGATTTTGGCGACATAGGACATACAGTTTCCAGACAAAATGTCAAATAAAATGTTAATTTCTCAATTATGTTTTGATATCACGATCAACTATCATTTAAGACTATATAACTTCAAATATGCATTAAATAAAAATGAAAATAAATGTTTCTAAATTATATTTGTACCCGGGGACTTTATGTCCTATGTTGACCAATTTGGGGATTTTATGTCCGAGGACTTTATGTCCGGGGACTTTTTGACCTGGATTCGTTTTTTGAATACTGTGTTGCCAATAGGTGACAAAACCGTGATTTTATAATAATTATTTTGCAGCTTGCGATACGCTGCTCGGGCTCAGTGCCACCTACCAAGTGTCCAGCAGCTCGGCTTCTGACACCAAATATGATATATAATACAAATATTTATAATATATTTGATTATAGTATATCATAGATAATAATAACTTACATCAACATGTTTACAGCTTGTGATACGCTGCTTGGTCTTAGCGCCACATACCAAGTGTCTAGCGGTTCCGCCTCGGACACATTTAACCCTGACACAGACGACCTTGCCCAATATCACATCACCGTTTTCAACTCCGATTCGGTCGTGTACCAACTTCAGACGATCAGCGACCACGCGGTCGATGATAAGGTCACTGAGTACACGGTGGAGTATTCGCTTGATGGAACGACGTGGACCTACATTCGCAGTGAAGTCGATTCGAGGTGAGTTGATTTTAACTTGGTTATTTTGCATTTAAATGATCCAGTATGATTGACAATGTCACTGTGAGCTATTCGCTTGAGGGCAGCATCTAGCACTAAATTTGAAGTGTAGTCGATTCGGTGTTAGCTAAGTTTAGCATTGTTATTATGCATATTCCCTATATAGGAGATAAACGACTTGTGTTAAGTAAATTTATCAATCATGACGTCTTTATATGTTGAGCTTGAGCCCGACACAAAGTCGTTCTTAAGAATGGAATAACTCAGAGGAAACTGTTTATATTCATTTATGTTCCTCTTTATCTTTATACAATGTAATAAAACCAAATGCTGACAATGCACACCAATCCCTCTTATTTTGTAAAATGATGTTACTTAATATCTGATTCATCTTATTAATCTATAATCCTCGTTTACACGGCTGCTACATCTTGACAAACGACCCTGACGATACACACAAAAATATGTTGAAACCCGATTGCCTTCATAAAATTCTACTTTATTTCATAGCTACTACGTCTTCACAAACGATCAAACCCTCACCATTCACACTCTTGCTAACCCAGTTGTGGCTGCACAAATGCGAATCAAACCCCTTGCTTGGCACCTGAGTATCTATATGAGTGTCGTATGGGAGGGATGCGAATACCGAGCGGATGGTAAGCGATTCATATTGATTAATTAATTAATTAACCAGGTTTGTCTTAATTTGTTAATTAATTAGTTTCGATTCATTCAGTGAATTGATTGATAAATTAACTTTTACATGATCAAAGTTAATATGGAATCATGAGATTATAAGAGGGACAGACCAGTAAAATTGTACAGGACCTCATATGGTTTATGGTAATACGTAGGCGTGTATTATATAAACATCACACATCACTAATTGATACTTTATTGTCCTTTGATGATTGATCGACAGGCCAGTGTGGCGTCGAATACGTCATTGGGTGTCGTTAAATGAATATGAATTTATTGATCTTTGATATTTGATTGACAGGCCAGTGCACGTGCGACACGGGTTATTCGACCATGGACACATTCTATGACACTCTAGGTCCGTGCCGACACTTATATAATTGCAAAATAGATATAACAACACTAATTGATAATTAATTGAATTTTGATTGACAGGCCAGTGCGCGTGCGACACGGGCTATTCTACAACGGACACGTTCTGTGACACTCTGGACACGTGTGGACACATGGGCAATTGCCAAAATGGTGGCACATGCATCAATGGCCAGTGTCAATGTGATGTCGGCTACACCGGAGTTAACTGTGAAAGTAAGGCTGTTTTTGGAAATTCATATAAAACATGTTTGAGGTTTCCCAAAGTGTCTATAATACATTGAAAGACGTGTCTCTTGTCATAGCTTAGAACATTTCAAACTTCACGATAACGACGAGCTGAATTTCATATGCGCTTCAAACAAATGTGCTGACCCACATAACCACATTGCTATATAACCATATTTGTTTTTTTTTTCAAATGCATGTACCCAATGCATCGTCATCAACGTAAATTGCTGCGGCAACGGTCGCTGCAAGCTGCAAGACAATAATAAGCCACCTTAATTATGTGCCCAAAAAGGTGTGTTTAACCATATAACCACATAACTACATTCGGGTTTTCCCAACGCAGGTGCCCAATGCATCAACAGCGACGTCAATTGCTACGGCAACGGTCGCTGCGAATTGCAAGACAACGACGAGCCGATCTGTGTGTGCGATCACCAGCGATACGTGAACTCGGATGGGGCACCAGCTGAGGGTGATTGCAGCGTGGAAATTTGCGGATATCCCGCGCATGACGATCTGCGATGTCGCAATGGTGGTACATGCGTGTAAGTATTGTGTATAACCATATAACAACAGTCGGTTTTCCCCAGTGATTTTATAGCGTATGATATGAGATGTCGCAATGGCGGTAAATGAGTGTAAGTATTTGTATGATTATTATGTATAACCATATAATCACAGTCAGTGTTCTTAATGAAATAGCAACACCTGACAATCAAATAGATTTTAGGGCAACCCTTAAACTTTGCACAAAAAAACCCACAATATTTATTTAGCTGATTTATCAGGATTATACAGTGTCTACGTCCTTGGAATCAATTTAATAATGATTTATTATGTAGTACCTATATTGCCTAGACATGTGTTTTAATAATCACCTGTTTAAAATCTATTTGTATTTATCAAATATAAGTTATTTTACAACATGCCGAATTCAATAATGTAACGCCTAATTTTGGTAAACTATCACAATACGTGTGTTGACTGTGTTGCGTGTGTTGATTTCAGTGTTGACAACCAGTACGCCGACTCCGATTCGATCTCCTACACGTGCACTTGCCCTTACCCGTTCACTGGAAGCGAGTGCGAGACAATTGATATTTGATTGGTATTTAAGTGATATTTAATTGAAATTTAATTGATATTGCAGTGTTGACAACCAGTACGCCGATTCCAACAGCATTTCATACACGTGCGCTTGCCCTTACCCGTTCACCGGAAGTGAGTGCGAGACATATCAAGAATGCAGCACGAATCCATGTGTTCATGGCACGTGCTATGAAGATCCCGTGTTCGGCACAGGTATGGAATATTTCAATTCAACAATATATGAATAAGTATAAACGTTTTTATGCATCTGCATTAAGTCACTTGGCAGTTATAGAGATATAAAGCTAGTCTTAGTTAAATTTGCTATTTTGCTATAATTTTTCATGATAAAGCATTTTTATAGTCGCATTATGATTGCGACGCATACTCTACACTCATTTCTTACCTATGATAATTTAGCCTTAGTTTCATCCATGGAATCGCATCGTATCGACCCTGATACATTGCGTACACGACCGACCAGTGCTAAAACGCACATGCTTTGTGCTATGTTCACATTATACTCTCACACTTATGTTTTATATTATCTTATCGTTATATTTTGTTTTCAGAATCCCATTGTGTATGCGACGCGCCAAACATTCATCTTTTTCTATTACACGTCTAAACTTGAGTTTTATATTATCATATCTTTTAATTTTTTTTCAGATTCCCATTGTGTATGCGACGCACCCTACATTCGTAATCCCGACACCCAACTTTGTACAACCGTCATGTTTAGATGGGTACGCTTTCTGCTATGTTCTTATCACATTCCTAAATATAAGTCTAATATTACATAATATTTTTGTTTTCAGAATCACATTGCGTATGCGACGCGCCGTACATTCGCGACCCCGATACCCTGCTTTGTACAACCGAGCAGTGTTCTGACGGACACGCCTTCTGCTATTCGGGCGGAGAGTGCAATGCAGACGGAAACGGATGTGACTGCGATCCCGGATATTCGGGCGTCAACTGCGAAAATCGTATGCTTTAATTTATATTTTAACACTTGTGTGTTTTTGTTCAAATATTCAAACTATATTCAAAAGGTTCAAACATTCAAAATATGTTTCATTCAAAGACTTTGGACCTATATGTACATCTTGTTTATATAAGAGACCACTGCTACACAGACCGAAATTGAACAATTTTATCTGAGGATACAAAATGTTCAAAATCGTTCACAATTGGTTCAAAAGCTCAAACTAAATATATATGATTTAAAAAAGGAAACTACTGCTTTGAAAACACATGCATCGGCCATCGTATAGGCAACCTAGTGGCCACGATCGAGACACTTGACACTGCCACCAAATATTATAAGCATGTTCAAAATGTTCAAAAATGTTCAAAGTTCTCAAAATATTCGACTCTTTATTTTATTGATATGTACATGTATATGTTTATCATTTATTTAGGCGACTACTGCTTTAATAACACATGCAGTGGACATGGCATTTGCAACAAAGTGGCCGCGGAACAGACACTTTACACGGCGACCCGATATTATTAGCATGTTCAAAATGATCAAAAATGTTCAAAATGCTCAAAACTATTCAAAATGCTCAAAAGTATTCAACACTTCATTTTATCAATATATATATGTTTATTATTGTTTAGGCGACTACTGCTTTAATAACACGTGCAGTGGACACGGTATTTGTAACGAGGTTGCCACGGGAGAGACACTGGACACGGCCACGGGTTATTATTGCACGTGTGAAGACGGGTACATTGGAAATGACTGCGAGAGGCAACGCTGCAATGGCGGAGACACGTGTTTCAACGGTGGCACGTGCGAGTACGTGCTTTTTATTTATTTTTGATATTTTTAAAAATTGAAGTATGATTAGTACAATGGGTGATTATAGTTAAAGAGGACATGGCTCCTTTGTGATAACTTTCTTAATGTATATTTTATAGAGATATATGCTCACGTGTTGCTCATTAGCATATCGCGCTTGCAAATACTCTAATATGAGGTCACAATGAGCTAATATAAACTCATACGAGATCAGCATAGGGTCATGATAAGGTTTGATCTAAGCTCCATTTTCGTTTTGTATATTATTTTACAGTTTACCATCATTATTTTAGAATTATGTGTAACTATATGAACTATAGTTTTTGTTCTGTGACGAGATACATATGTCCCACCGGCTTCGGCGGACCCACGTGCATATATGTGTATTCCGCTAAAAATATAAACACTCTAAAATATTTGCTCATGTTGATATAAAATCAACTCATGCTGATCTAAAATTCATTTAATTGTTTTGTTTCTCAGTTCTGTGACGGGATGCGTATGCCCAACCGGCTTTGGCGGGCCCACGAGCATATATGTGCATTCCGCTAGCAACAACTCTCAATATGAGCTTATGCTAATCTATAATTGACCCACGCTGATCTAAAACTAACTCATGTTTTTTGCTTTTTAGTTCTGTGACGGGATGCGTATGCCCAACCGGCTTTGGCGGGCCCACAAGCATATATGTGCATTCCGCTAGCAACAACTCTCAATATGAGCTTATGCTAATTTATAATTGACCCACGCTGATCTAAAACTAACTCATGTTTTTTTGCTTATTAGTTCTGTGACTGGCTGCGTGTGTCCCACCGGCTTCGGCGGGCCCACGTGCGAGTACGTGTATTCCGACGACTGCGCTGAGGTCACGTGCTACAACAATGGCTACTGTGATGACGTCAACTATGATACACGTGCGTATTACTATTTCCGGTTCATCGGATTTTGATTTTTGTTACTTGTTTGTTATGTTTTGGATTGATTAGATTTGATATAGACCTTTATATAGTGGTTTGCGTGAAAATCATCAATTAAAAGTAACCGTTTACCAATATTATACCATTTAGCTTCACTTTCACTCACATCTAAATCATCAATTTTATTATTATTATTATCATTATTTTTGCAGCGACCTGCGTGTGTCCCGATAACTACCAAGGCGATGATTGTCATGAACACACATGTGACGGCGGAAGCAGGTGATTAAAATAGATTTAAGTATTTTTTTAAGAATTTGATTTGACTCAATAGTATATTCTATATGGCCTTCCGAAATGCAAATTATTACAAATCCCCATATAAACATTAGGTAGGTTGACAATTTAACGCCATCCCATTTCGAGCTCCATTTTAATAGCGGTCGGCGTTTTAAGTATACATGCAACGTATCAAATGCAAGATTGTCAAGTGATTTTTAAACTCAATTTTTTAAAACGATGGAGACAACCCGATCACTTCAAATTTCCTGATTTTTCTTTTACCAAATCAATATAAAATATAACTTCATAATTGTTTAACTATAATTGATAAATAATTGATTCTATTTCAACATATCGCTTGCTATAATGGAGGTAATTGAAACGATGGAGACGGAGACAACCAAATCACTTCGAATTTCCTGATTTTTCGTTTACCAAATCAATATAAAATATAACTTCATAATTGTTTAACCATAATTGATAAATAATTGATTTTTTATTTCATCATAGGGTCTGCTACAACGGTGGTACGTGCAATGACGGCGATGGAGACGATCCGACCATTTCGCTCACTCCTTACAGCTCATGCGACTGTATCCCTCCTTATGGCGGTGATGACTGCTCCACAGGTATGTTAAATATATGTAAAATGACGTAAACAACGCATTTATGACGTCTTCATTACGTCTCTTAACTGTATCGCATCTTATGGCGGGGATGATAGCTCACAAAGTATGTTTACGGTTTAAAATGTCTTTTTCATATTAAATCATCCTGTTTCCCCGTGCTTCTCACTCAACTTACGTATATAGGCCCTGGCACTAAATTTATGTTTAACATATGACGTAAAATACGCATTTATGACGTCTTCATTACGTCTCTCAACTGCATCCCATCTTATGGTGGGGATGATAGCTCAACAGGTGGGTTTCCGGTTTTAAAGCATCCTGTTACCCAACTCTAGAACCTATACATGGACAGTCGTATGCTACAATTGTATTTTTTTTCATACAATAATTTTATCAATTTAGATTTACATTACGTAAAACACTGTCACCAACGAAATTATATTCCTTGCTAAAAATGTTTCTACCACATTCTTAGTTCTTAAATACCTAATGATTTAATATAACATTGATGATATATTTCTTTTATTTTTTATTCACCGGTTAACCTAACATAATAAATGTATTGCGAAATGCTAAAATCATCAAAATTGCATTCCTTTTTACATATAATCATTCTCATTTCATAAACAGTTTTCAATTAAATTAAAGGTGAATTTGCGATTTAAAACAGTTTTTTTAAAACAGCGATATTGCTCACATTTTTATGTGACATTTACTCCGTTTTGTGATATTTTATTGCAACAATATTGCTATGTTTATATTTTGAGATACTTATTCTTTATATTTCTTGTTTGAAGATTAATAATCGCGAAAATTATTGGATGTTTAAAATCATTGGGTTACTGTCGAAAAAAAAGCCATTTTGTTGATTTCAGCCCCAAAGTACTATTCATGTCACATGATCAGAGTAAAAATCTGTGTGTTTTTTTAGCGAAATATATAAACAAAAATCAAAATATTGCGCAAAACATGCCTGTTGTATAATGCAAATCCCGATAATTAATATTTGATTGATATTTAATTGATATTTGACAGGTGTGGATGACTGCTCTGGCGTGACCTGCAGTGGTCGCGGTGAGCGTCGCCTGTATGACGGAGTGAGCACGTGTGAATGTGCGATTGATCGCTTTACTGGCGATAATTGATATTAGATTGATATTTAATTGGTATTTAATTGATATTTAATTGATATTTAATTGACAGTTGTGGATGACTGCTCTGGCGTGACCTGTAGCGGACGTGGCGAGTGTCGCCTGTATGACGGTGTAAGCACGTGTGAATGCGCCATGGATCGATACACTGGTGATAATTGCGAAAACGAGACATGTGGATCGGACACGTGTCAAAATGGCGGAAGCTGTGGGTAAGGATACACATGTTGTGCACGTGTGAGACGTTTTTTAATTAAACTTCCCTATTAAGCTTTTATTATCACCATACTTGCTGCATGGAAGTGTATGGGGATATAATTATCTTTATGGCTGTTTACTTCTTTTAAACATGCATATTTCTCGAGCATAAAAAAACAACGATCTGTACAATGGCATTGTACTCATTTTTAAATACATTCGCTGTATCTCAGAATCAAACTTCAGTACATAATTTATATACGTTTATCGTTTATTAAACTATATGCGGTTACAAGAACATCTATTATAGAGCTAAAGCTATGCACTAAACTGGGTCATTGTCAGTTCTTTGACAATCTTGTTTATAGTTTTTTCTTGTTTGAATACGATCTTTCATCCGATTTCCTCCATTTTATTTCTATTTTCTATTTTTGTTTATACAGAGCCGGAAATACATGCGTATGTGTGCACCCGTACTTTGGTGACAACTGCGAACAGATCAACTGGTGTCAAAACGACTACTGCCAAAATGGCGAATGCACTGTGACGGGCGAAGGTAAAGATACAATCAAATTAATCGACACTTTTTCAATTACACAAAACCTCATCATCAGCTCATGCTGACCTAAATATAACTCACATGATGTCAGCATGAGGTCATGATGAGTTTCTGTGTCATCGGGCCATCCGTTGTGTTTTCTAATGGATATTTTCTCGTACTTAGAGATGACAAGGCAGCGATGCATGCATATATGAATTTATTTAGCTGAATATATATTATCTTAGAAGCGAAGAAAAAGTTTTTAGCATAACAATTAGATTCACGCCTCAAATTAAACACAAAAATGACGCTTTTCTTTCTTTGTGTACAGAATGCGCTGACTTTGAAGACGGTTGGATTCCCATTCAACTGTTGAAAACGATGAACACGCACAAAACATTGGAAACTGTGTTTTAGAAACAAACTTTATTTATTTCTCAAATTTTGAAATAAATTTAGCTTTTCTCTTTTTGTGTCTACAGTATGCGATGACCTCGCAGACGGATGGATTCCAACTCAATTGTTGAACGTGATCAACACCCACCAAACCACGGAAACTGTGCGACTTGAAGGTGTCGCTGTAACATCCGGTTGTGTGTTCACTCTTCAGTATTCCATGGATGGTGTCAACTATCAGTATGTGCGTGCCTCCAGGTAATGCTTTTATTAATTTATTATTATTTTTTTTTAATCAATTTCTATTATGTTTTATTTCCTTAATTTATCACGAAGGTGTCAACTATCAGTATGTGCGGGCCGCCAGGTAATGAAAAATGTTTAATTTAATTTATTTATTTATTATTTTTATTAGTACGTTTATCATAAGTAGTGTGCGCGCATCAAGGTAAGAAATACATTATGAAATGGAATTAAGAATACGATTACTAGCTTTACCTCTTAATTGAAATAATTTAGCTAGATTAAATATTAATTGACACGCGTTTTATGTGCGACTCTAGGTTAAAAATTAGAACGTTAATTTAGCCATTTTTTTATTTATTTTACATTTCTTATTAAGATATTGTAATTTAGATTTTTTTTACAAGCGCCGATATAAGCCAATGGGTATGTGTCAGCTAATAACTAACTTAATATAGTTCAAGCAAAACATTGAAATTACAACCAAATTTCATTGGCTTTAAGAATGGACCACCTAGTTATAGAAACTAGTTTTACCCGTTTAATACCGTTTAATAATTGTTTTGCGCTTTTGTTGGGCAGGTTCGACCGCACCACCTTCAGTACAGAATCAATGGATGACAACAACCCGGAAATGGTTTTCTTCCCCTCGCCCATTGTAGCCAACTGGCTCACGTTCACTTTCGAATCCTACACATCCGACTGTGGTGCCGTGTATGGATGCTCAGCCGTTCAAACAGGTATAATCATAATAATATTGATAAAAAACCAATTTAAAATAATTTAGCTTATATATGTGCTCTTTTTATAAAAAATTGCTTGTATAGTCTCCTTAAACTATTCAATCATTTCAATTTGATATTTATTTATTTTTTCCTTTTTATATTAAATACATCTCAACGATAACATTAAATGTGCATGTAAAAGTAAAACAAAATATAAGATAATCATATTAATAAAAAAAGACAGGTTATACAACAAAAAAATAATATTACATTATCTCCAGGGAGTTAAGTCGATTTAAGGTAAATGAGCGATTCGAACAGAATAAAGTTTGTGAAATATACATTTGAACTCACTATTTGTCTATAGGTGTCTCTTGCGAATGCGACCCCAGCTAAGTGTTTCATTCGTAGCCTGACCGTTTTTTTTTTCAAAATTTCTAGATATCTTTCCTTCTTTCTCTTTTCTATTTTTTTCATTTCTTCATATTCTTTTCAGAATTGTTAATCTATGTTTTTTGTCAATGGGTGTCTCATTCGCGGCGTGACCGGTCTGTGCGACACGCAGCTCTGTTCGTCAACGTCAAAATCGTATTGTTATCATTTATTTCAATTAATGGACCTTTTTTTGTATTATTGAAAACCTTTTCCATTAAGGTGTCTCCTGTGAGTGCGAACCCGGATACATTCGCGGCGTCACCGGTCTGTGCGACACGCAGCTTTGTTCGGGCGATGGTGAGGCGACTTTCTGCCAAAATGGAGGCGAATGTGATAATTATGACACGACCGCTAGATGTCTCTGCCAACCCGGAACCACGGGCGAACATTGCGAAACCGGTGAGTGTTTCTTGCGCAAAGATGGATCTACTTATTTTCTAATAGGCGCGCTTAGAGGGATTGTGTTTTACCAAACAAACATGTAGTAAGTTTGGATATACCGTCGGTATTTGACCGTAAACTCACTGTTCTTATGATTTTATGAGTTGTTTGGTTATAAAATATTTATAATGAACTGTTATAACCTATAAGCACAGTGACAATGAAAAACAAATGTTTATAATGCCGTCGATATTTTGAACTATTCCGGTTATTCTGCTACAATAAACATTTTTTAATGATTTTCGTAAGCTTGCAATAAAATACAGCGAAACTTAAATTACTGTCCATTTTAGCACGTAACCTTAAAAGTGTTATTGATTAATAGGCTGATTGCTATAAAAGTGACACTATATCACTGAATAACCACCCTTTTTCTTTTACTTTACAGTGGACTTCTGCGAAACGGCCAACTGCAATGCGCATGCGCGATGCGTCAACCAGCCACATGCACAGACGTACACATGCGAGTGTATTGACCCCTGGATCGGCGAACACTGTAACATGCAGCGTTGCATGGATGGCACGTCCACATGCATGAACAACGGCGTGTGCGGGTAAGTGTGCGTGTTTGTGCGGGGTTAATGTGCGGGTATGCAGTTATGTCGATGTGTGAATGCATTGAACCCTGGATCTGCGAACACTGTGAGACGCAGCGATGCATGGTTAGTACGTCAACAGGTTTTTGCGAATGTGGAGGGAAGGGCATTTTCTTTTAACTGTAAGTATTAAACACGTGAATGGGATTTTAAAAAAATAGTGTAAATCGTATAAACTGTATCAAAGTATATAATTTTCCCTCCCTTTTCTCCCACAGAGCCGAGGGATGTCGCTGCCCCGAGGAATGGACCGGACTCACTTGCGAATCACCGATTGATCTCGATTGCCAGGGTCTTGAATGCGGGCCCGGTGTCTGCGTTGAAAATGTTCTGGATGGTGAGTATCGTAATTCATGTTGGTAAAAGTTTAACAGATTTTGCTTTTATAGACAATAATGTAATAATGCAGCCGATAGTGGGCTTGGCCAAGTGTCGTGCTTTTCTTATGTCGGGAATGAGAATTTAAGCATCTGTATAATGTACAAATAATATGAAAAAAGGTTTTACATGTATCAATTCAATCACTTCGAAAAAGAACACACATTAATTAGATTATATACTAACCCTATAGTGTGCAATCGAATCCAGGTCAAAAAGTCCCCGGACATAAAGTCCCCAAATTGGTCACCATAGGACATAAAGTCCCCGGGCAAAAATATAATTTAGAAACATTTATTTTCATTTTTATGTAATCTATATTTAAAGTTATATAGTCTTAAATGATAGTTGATCGTCAGAGATCAAAATATATTGAGAAATTAACATTTTATTTGACATTTTGTCTGGGGACTTTATATCCTATGTTGCCAAAATCGTGACTTTATGTCCGAGGACTTTATGTCCGGGGACTTTTTGACCGGATACCTGTGCAATCCTATCACAATCATTATATAAATAAGTTTATCAATCTCAATATAATTACATGTAACTATCTTCCTATCAACCCACAGTCTGCAATCCCGCCACATCCATGACCCCAACCAGCATGGAAAGTGTCACCTCCATAACCTATGACGCCGCCACGGCGCCCGATCAGGCCACCCTTACCAACACCGTTGGCGCTTTCGTCGCTGAGGACAACAGTCTAGACGCCTTGGACGGTCTCCTGCTTGTGTTCGATGACTTGATTCTGCTGGAGAACATTGTAACCAGGGGCAACCCGGCTGCCGAGGAGTGGACGAGGAGTTATCGCTTTGAATATTGGAGCAGTGCCAATGGTGTTAGTGGACAGTGGCAGTGCTTGGAACAGTAAGTGCTTGTGTACTTTAAGGGAATGTAAGTACATGTGTACTTTGAAGGAACAGTTGGTGCATGTGTACTTTTTGGGAGAAATAAAGTACATTTGTACTCTGATGTAAAAAGCAGGTACATGTGTAATTTGTAAGTTCACACGTACTACTTAAGTGCATACATGTATGTACGTTGTCTATGTTGTCTATGTGTGCTTTGTAAGTTAAATGTACTTTCCGTGGGATATATAGCCATTCATTCTAAATGCATATTTTTTTTCAACCAACAGAGGCTGCATCTTCGAAGCCAACGATGACCAGGATACCTCGGTGACCGTCAACGTCGCGACGCCAATTACGTCGACGCGATTCAGGATCACGCCCTTGACCTTCTTCACTGCACCCGCTCTGAGAGTTGAGCTACAGGGCTGTGACTTTGTCGCAAATGGTAATTGCAAAGTATTGGATATTTGAAAAAGGAGGAGATTTTACGTTAGAAAAAGAAGATTATATGTTAGATGTGCATTGTTGTATATTTGTTGAATGCGGTAAATTAAAAAAAATCATCAAAATAGGCAAGGTGCAGCAATCGAGATTATTACATTAATAGAATGAATTATAAATATAAATAAATATAAAGGCCAGATGTCAAGTGTACCAATTAATTGATATTTAATTGATATACATTTGATTGACAGGTTCATGTGATTGCAATGACGGCTACTCGAGCCCCGGTGATCCTGACTTTTGTGGCATTGAGGACACGTGCGGAGATGTGGGCGCGTGCTTGAATGGGGCCACGTGCGACATGGGCAATTGCCACTGTGCACCTGGCTATACCGGATATAACTGCGAAGGTAAATTCTTAATAAAATAGAACATTTCTACCATTTACATAAAAATTTGCATATAGGTTGATTTGCATATCGGTTAATGTGCATACTAATTTGCATATCGGTTAATTTGCATATGTTATTTATCGGTTTATGTGCATATAGCAGTTACCTTGCGCTGATATGCATATGCATCAACCATTTAATTATGGAGAAACACATTGGGGTATTTGTGACACATACATCTTAATATTGTTTAATTTAGCAGTATGAATTTTAAATTGCATGTAGAGGCATTATTGATAATAGCATTTTGTAAAATGACATGAATAATTATCATATAATTGGCTCTGAATACAATTGACATATTTTCGATTTCTTCGTCCAAAAAAATCTCAACTCAATATCCTTGAGTCTAATTTGCATATTCATTGATCAGTCACATTTGCAAATTCATTTAGATTTTAATTGAAATATATTTGCATATCAATTTTCCAATTATATTTCCCTCTGCCACGATGAAAACGTCGACTGTAGCCGCGGCCACTGCGAGATCCTGATTTGCATATCTAGTAATCAAGCATATTTGCATATTAATATTCATTTTTAATATTTGCATATCATTTTACCAATTTCAGTCTCGCTCTGCCACGATGAAAACGTCGACTGTAGCGAACGCGGCCACTGCGAGATCCTGATTGGCATATCCAATAATCTATCTCATTTGCACATTCATTAATATACTAATTTACATATATTTGCATATCATTTTTCCAATTTCAGTCTCACTCTGCCACGATGAAAACGTCGATTGCAGCGGCCGCGGCCACTGCGAGATTCTCAACGACGGAAATCCGCACTGCGTATGCAACGACGCGCGATATTCGCATTCGACCGACGGACTGGATGCGGGAGACTGCGCAGTGGAGACGTGCGAATACCCGGCGACGGACGGACTTGTGTGCCAGAATGGCGCAAGCTGCGTGTATGTATAATATACATATAGATTTATTGAATTTTATAAAACTGAAAATCTTTTAAAAGTTGTATATGTGGATGGTAGTTTATCTTATTGTTTTGAGGCTAAATAATCGGCCTTGGTATAACATACTGCCCAATCACTGAATATTTCTTATATATCAATCTTAGCGAAAACTTGGAAAGCTAATGACTTATAACTATTCCAGCGTGCAACACACGATTTCCTGCATGCTTCATGTTTTATAATCATTTCTTTCAACGATGATTCTGATTATATAGAATATTAAAAGTGCTTGTGAATATGTACTTATAGACCTCTATGTGTACGATTCCAAAGAAAATTTAAGATGTTTCATTCTTTACAGTGCCCTGGACTACCTTCGCTGGATGTTCGAATGCCAGAACCTCTATAATTCATATAAGATAGAGTCTATGGCTACTAAATATTAGAGTCTATGTTTACAGTGCTTTGGACTACCTTCGCGAGATGTTCGAATGCCAGAACCTCTATAATTCATATATGATAGAGTCTATGGTTATTAAATATCAGAGTCTATGTTTACAGTGCTTTGGACTACCTTCGCGAAATGTTTGAATGCATGTATCTCTATAATTCATATATGATATAGTCTATGGTTATTAAATATCAGAGTCTATGTTTACAGTGCTTTGGACTACCTTCGCGAAATGTTTGAATGCATGTATCTCTATAATTCATATATGATAGAGTCTATGGTTATTAGATATCAGAGTCTATGTTTACAGTGCTTTGGACTACCTTCGCGAAATGTTTGAATGCATGTATCTCTATAATTCATATATGATAGAGTCTATGGTTATTAAATATTAGAGTCTATGTTTACAGTGCTTTGGACTACCTTCGCGAAATGTTTGAATGCATGTATCTCTATAATTCATATATGATATAGTCTATGGTTATTAAATATTAGAGTCTATGTTTACAGTGCTTTGGACTACCTTCGCGAGAGTTTCGAATGCGAGTGTCCATATGGATTCACGGGAACATTCTGCGAGACTGCAGTTGAATGCTCAGTGAACAACTGTGTACATGGAACGTGCCATGAAGACACCGTGTATCTCACAGGTGAGTGAGATAAGAAAATATAACAGATACTTTATTTTATTTATTTATTATGCGATACGTTAAGCAGCCAATGGCTATACAAACGGTACAAACAAAATTATTCACAATATGAGCGCTTAAACAAAAATGTTTTAAGATTTTTTGATTTGTTGCAAAGGTGAGAAAAATGATAAGAGAAAAATGTTTACCTCTTGCAATCACCCTACCATATAGTCTATAAATAACAAACGTGTTTTGATCGCATTTTATCAAAAATATCATTGTATATGCAACGACGCATATTCCAAGAACATTGTAATTCATTTTGAATTATTTTTTCCCAATAGACTCTCATTGTGCTTGCTTGATTCTAGACCCGGAACTCTGCTGTGCATAGTGAACCGTTGCGAGAATGCCGAGTTATTCTGTATAATCTATATAACAATAAAATTTGTCATTCATATAATATATCAATTTCCTATTTTAGACTCTATTTTTTTTTTCGAATAGACTCTCATTATGAATGCGACGATGGCTGGACTCTAGACCCTGACACTCTGCTATGCTCAGTGAACCGTTGCGAGAACGCAGAGCCGTTCAGTATTCTTTCATATATATTTAACAATTGTCATTCATATAATATATACATTTCCTATTCTAGACTCTATTTTGTTTCGACTGCACTCCCATTATGAATGGAACGATGGCTGAATTCACGCCCGGACACTTTGCTGTGCACAGTGAAACGATGCCCTGACACCGAGGCCTTCTGTATTCTTTCAATTATATGGTATTGCATCTATTAATTAATATGAAATGATATATTCATTTCTAGACTCTCATTGTGAATGCGACGATGGCTGGACTCATGACCCGGACACTTTGCTGTGCACAGTGAATAGATGTGAGAACGCAGAGGCCTTCTGTATGCACGGAGGCGAGTGTAATGCGGACGGAAACGGATGTGACTGTCCACCGAACACGAGTGGAGACCGCTGTGAAGATGGTGAGTGCTTTTTATTGGTATTTTGATGTTTTAAGGGCAGTTTTAAAACGTAATAGAAGTCTAATAATACATTTGATATAAAACAAAATTTATTTGGACCGTGCTGTCAAGAAGACAATCAGTGATCGTTTTCTGCGCATAATTTTACACATGAAGTTCCAACCCTGAAACGAAAATGTAGTTGGTGGCTGGTGTTGGTAAACAATGCAGATAGAGCGCTGAATAATCAGGCTCCCCCCCCCCCCC
>LQRL01023786.1:0-12322 GCA_001703475.1 Hydroides elegans
GACATATTGTATGCGTTGTATTTGAAGAGCGGAGACTACATGAAGCCTCATTCGGAATCCAATGAACACTTCCAGGAGGACGCAATGAACCAAGTCACGTCCAGCCACAACCTCTTCACTTAAGTAAGAGTCCATTAGACACATTGTATGTGTTGTATATGAAGAGTGGTGACTACATGAAGCCTCATTCGGAATCCAATGAACACTGCCAGGAGGACGCAATGAACCAAGTCACGTCCAACCACAACCTCTTCACTCAGGTAAGAGTCCATTGGACATATTGTATGCGTTGTATTTGAAGAGCGGAGACTACATGAAGCCTCATTCGGAATCCAATGAACACTTCCAGGAGGACGCAATGAACCAAGTCACGTCCAGCCACAACCTCTTCACTTAAGTAAGAGTCCATTAGACACATTGTATGTGTTGTATATGAAGAGTGGCGACTACATGAAGCCTCATCCCGAATCCAATGAACACTGCCAGGAGGACGCAATGAACCAAGGCGCGTCCAGCCACAATCTATTCAGTCAGGTAATTGTGCCGTCAATGGCCGGTCACAGCGCAGCTAGCAGTATTGGTCAACAGCCGCCCTTGAGAGTTATCTTACAAATTGACATTTCGTAAAAAAATATATATATATTTGTTTAAGTCTTCATCTTAATAACTACCATTGTCTCTAGTAGTATTGATGCCCATTGGAAGTATGTTTAAGCAGCAATCAAGTTCGGCTTAGGGCTAAAATTGTGATCTTCAATCTTCCAAAGATTTTGAGGAAGATGTGACTACATTATACAATATAAAGTATATTAAGAGCCGTTAACCGTATAAGCAACCATGCCTTTTCGCTCTCATGAAAAGTGAGTTTCTTCCAAGTTTTAAAATGTTCTATTTATTTTTGTTTATGTGGTGTTTTACAGGGTTGCCATGACAGCTTGAAGACGTGGTTCCAGCAACACAGTATGCTCATGATGGGCCTTGGCTTCGGCATCGCATTTGTGCAGGTGCGTTATCATTTAATTTATAACACCCCAACATACACTTTAAGGACAAAACTAAATTGCTCGTCCCAAAGAATAATACAGGCATGTATTGTAGAGGAGTTCACCTTATCGGCCTTATCCATGTGACTCGTATATTTATACCAAAACAACTATTGTTATAATGTAAAATCTCAACTATTATAGCTCCTCCGTTTCAAAATGTTTTGATCTGCGCCGAATCATAGATGCGTAAAATATACACATGATCATAATGTTAAGGCCTTTGAGTACACTCATTTCAAGGCGCCATGCGATCTTACGTATACTACAGGTAACACTTTCATCAAATTAATATTATTAGATTGATTTTTAAATCTTTCGTTGCATTTTAAATATTGCATTTTCTTCAGTTGCTCGGCTTCTTGGCCGCGTGCTGTCTGAGGAAGTTCATGCGATCAGACAACTACGACTACAGCAGAGCAAACACCGGCGGATATCGCGCTTAGAAATCGCTTAGAAATCGCTTAGAAATCGCCTTCTGGAAACCGTGCTCAAAAACATCATTTCGCTCGCCCACCATCGCGTAACATCAAATGAGAACATTCTGATGTTTTGATAGATAATCAAGGGTAGTTTGTAAAATGCGCTATATAAGAATATGCGCTATATAAGAATCAAATAACATTAATAATTATAATTCAAGAAGGATTAACATTTTACAGCATCTGAACATAGGGACGTGAATGAGAAATTTCAATTAAGTACGGGTACCATATTGGTAGAGTTATAAAAAATTAATACCAAATAAGTAATCGGATGGTAGATCGGTTTAACACTAGAATCTTGCTCATCGATATTAGAACTCATGAAATCAACTATCAAATTATCTTCTTAATAAGCGAATGTAATGTAAAATATTTTAAATTGATAGAAAAGGAACAAATGATATTTAAAGGTTAATGTCATTCAGACTGAGATCATTATAGGAATTTCATAATTTATTTTGTTTTGATTAGATTGTACTGCTAAACTGGTAGATTTTTTTTAACCCTTAAAAACAACGACGTCTAGAAAAGACAGACGTCTTCAATCCATCAATCTACGTCCATCAAAAATCGATATATCATATCGATTACCTGTTTATATTGTACATTATAAATGTATGTGTGTTCCTTTATTTTTGTATTCGCCGTCTTGCCTTATAGTTTGCTGATATGCAATCTGGCTGGTCCAGACAACCAACTTTTGATAACAAGCTACAAAATCATACATATGAGGCTAATGCTAGGATGCTGTTTCCTGTAAACCAATTTTGTAATGTGTAATAGCACATTCAATAAATCTTCAATTTGGTTTGATGTGTCGTGTAACCATAACCCCATAACGGTATGATGTCCAGTTTTCTCGCTCATATAGGCGTAACATGTCATGTATATATTATCTTTTAAAAATATTGAACTATGAGAACAATGTTAAGAAAATCAGTGTCTACTGTAATAGCCTGCTGAGTTGATAAATACATATCTGTATAAATAATGGTAACGCAACCGAAGTATGAGACGTCGAAGTATTTAGATGCTATTGCAATAATGAAATTGAAATTGCCGCATGTACATGTAATTATGTTTAATGTATAATTTCATGGACCTTTTGAATTCTAAATATTTCCTAAATGTTTAATATTTAATGTATTTCTACAAAATTCCATCTTAGTTCCATAAAGGTTGAATCTCTGCAATGTCTCTGATCTCTTTGTACAAAATCATGAGGTTTGTAGATGTAGAATATATGTGTACTGAAACAAGGCGAATATATTTATCAAATCATACGTCATGGTTACTAAATTTCGTATGACTTCGAATCAATTCAATTTGAGATAGAGATAACATTTAGAAATTGCTTTATGTCGAAAATTTCAGAAAATATTTTTAAAGATTTTTCATAAACATAAACTATTCAGAAGATTTTACTTTTTAACGTGTATAAACATTTCCGTTTTTGTACAAAGACATGTGCTATAATAAAGAACTAATGTTTTTTGCCCATTTTTATGAAAGAAATATGTTTATGTTCAAATTCAGGTTTTATTTTTTTTCCATATCCTGTAAAGGGTCGATATTCTGTTTTATATTTGAATAAAAATAATAAAATCGAAGCTATTCATTCGTTCTTAGAAACCATTTTCAATATTAATTGTCAAATTATTATATATACGGGCACTCAATATCGGGAAGAAAAACATCGTATTAAGAACCTCTTAAGTTCGCCATCAAGAGTTCCTAATGATGTCTTTTTCATATTAAAACTACTTATTTCGATCAATGATATGGTCATGATGGCTCTTTGAAATTGGCATGGTATTTGTTCTATCGTGTGAAAATATCATATATATTCAGCGGAATAGTTGATTGGACCTCATAAGAAAACAAAATAGCCAGAGAGGATATACGAGTTTAAAATGAAATAAACTTATATTTTATTGAAAATATTTTATTCAAAAATACTAAAACATAAATGCTTACATACACATCATTTTTGGTTAAATATACATGTCGCATTTTATACATTTCTCGGAAGTGATTTTATTGAAAACCATACATACATGTAAGTCTTATATATGTAAAATAAATATTTGCCAATATTACATATTTCAATTCAAGTGAGCGAAATTTAACTTCAGATACATCTAATTTAATTCTTAAGAAACAAAACCTTTCGGATAATGTTGGATCGGCTATAAAACAAACATGTACACAAACGTCTTGCAAGCCTGCAACTATAACCAATACTGTTTGGAATGATGAGTTATTATATAGAGTGATGTTCCCTGAAAGGAAATGTTCATGGAGCAATAGTCACACTCGTATAAATGGGTTTAAAAACAAGTAATATGCAGTAGAGGAACGGTACAGTCTAATGCATAACATATCTTGTCATTTATGGTGCGGCATGGAATAGCCCAGTAACGGTGCGGTCAGGCATCTCTGCGATTGCTACGAAATTGCAATATGAGAAGTGCCTGACGGCACCATTACTGGGCAATTACACAACTTGTAGATGAAACTCAGTATAAGCAATACAATGCAAGCACTTTTCAATTTAAATTAAATACTCTTACAGCATTCATACTAAATTGTTTATGGTTTGATTCAGACACAGTTCATTCATATACGTGACATATTTCTTACATATATTGACTTTTGGCAGAGGATAGCACGGACTGTTAAACATTACACACTCAAAACGCACCATGATTTACCTTTGGTAATAAACACACAATAATGCTATTGTTTGTAATATACACATCAATCGATTCACACATGCTGCATTTCCACTGGAGTCTATCGTGTCATCTCCTGTATTATTCTCACTGGAGTCTACAGAGTCTATCTCTATTTCCTTAAACACATCGCCCTTTGTGACGCTTTCATAGTCATGCTCTAGAGTCTGTTTTGTGGTGTCAATGAGTGACAGAGTACTGCTGCTATAGTTTGGGTTTGGCGAAGGGGTGGTGGTGGTTGAATGTTGGCATTCCCTGTCCAGGTTTCGCGGAATGTGCTCGGTGGAATTTGCTACAAGGCATTGAAAACGTTGCATAGAAAAAGATCTGATAGAAAAAGATCTGATATTCATTTTGTTTTCTGATACAAATAATTTAACTGCATTTTCATCTAGATTTGATTAAGAACTCACAAAGCCAAAAAACTCAATAATACCCAATTTACATTAAGCGTTAGAGAGAAACAAATGGCATTAACTTTTTTTAAATGTTCATATTACACCGATAACTATAACAGATACAATCATGTCTAAAAAATATTAAATATGAAGCCTAAAATTTTATCCGATCTGTATAATACAAATGCATTTCAAACAACGATGGCCGGCAAGGGCCATTCACTTTCATACCTGCTATGGTACAACGGCGGTCCTCGCAAATACCAAAGCCACCGGTCATCAGGTAACAATCTAGATCAGTACCGCAATTGCTTCCTTGGCTCTCTGATTACATATAAAGATTGTGCCATTAGAAACCTGTATTTGCTCAATAACACCCATGACAACTATTATTCTATAGTATCAAAACTAATACGTGAGAAATTATGAATACCCCTCTTAACCACAAAAAAGTTGAATATATGATATACAAAGTGTATCTTAAAACACTAATAGTTGATGAAATGTGCAGTTGGGAGATGCAATGCAATGTCAGTAAAATCGCTTATGTAAAATGGTATATATTAACATTTTTATTGACGTAGAAACGAACACTTCTGATATATAAGATGTAATGAAAATCTAAAATTCGAATCTTACTTGGTACGCAAGTGGTGCCATTATCATCGTGCATATGTGAACACGTGCACCGCGTGTCTCCGCCATGATAGTCATCACACGTGTCGCCACAATGCAGCCCTTGTCGGCCATCGCACACGCCGTTTATCCGATAAGTTGAGGATTCGCAAAGCTCACCGAATGCGAGGGCTGAAAACGGAATAAAGATATATAAGGTATAGGTTTTTTTGTGATATTTAAAATATGATATGTGATGAGCAGTTTGCTTGACATTAAAGACAGAAGCTAAATATATAAGAGTTCATTAGTCTCCTTCCGCTAAGATGTTTCGGCTCCTGATTACACACTTCGGCACCCCGCAAAACACACTTTATAGACTATGGTTCGGATAATCTTCAGTTTGTCAAGGGCTATAATAATTCGTTCCGATGGCGCAATAAAATAATTAAAATCTTCATGAGAAATAACGATAATTTATCACACTCACGTGGTCCGCATACGGTGCCATAGACATTGGGCACGTGGCTTTCGTTGGCACATGCGCAGTGATGACATAAACAAAGTGCACCGGAACCATCTATATTGGAACAGTCGCTGTGTTGGGAACAGGTGTCGCCTATGCTTCCTAAAACATGCAAAAGTACTCAAATGATGTGGATGTAATTTCATAGTTCTATACATTTTATCATCACTGTCAATGTTTAATCATTTTATCATTTGTTAAAATACAGCAAAACCCAAATAAATGATTTTTCTGATAAACCATAAAAAGCTATAGATAGCCATTCTCACAAAATCTATCGCAAATGCGATTTATTTTCATCGTATATTAATATACAGCTGCGCAAGTTTCTAACCCAACATGGCAAACGCTAAATGCTAAACGATAGCCGCAAAAACGCTAAACGTTAACCGCAAAATCGTTTAACGTGGAACCCTTAATGCTAAACGTTAAATGATAAACGTTAAACAATTAGCAATAGCCATCAAAATATGTAAGTGGTGTATAAAGAATATCGTAACAAGTATTCAACATAACCACTAGAAAACCCTGGCTACCGAGGAACCAACGTAAATGACACGGGTGTTTAAATGATTTTTATATCATATAAAGCCTCATTCATGCAAAGCCAAACCATATTAGAACATATACCCGCCCTTATCACGTGACAATAAACGCTAAACCGTAAACGCTAAACGTTAAACGGTAGACGATAGACGATAAACATTGAACCCTATATTCTTATGTTACAAACCCTAAAACGTTAAACGTTAAAAGCTAAACGCTAGAAGGAATGTAGGGTTAGAACTGCGCCCCACTGTACTATGCAGAGAAACCGTACAATGTATTTGTCGTAAGTGTAAACACGATGTCAAACGAATTTGCATAGACTTTTATTTCATGACTTGACTTACGAGGCATACAGTCCGTATACATATTGATACTCGCTATGTTCCACCGCTCGTCCACAAAGCGGCGCCATGGGTCGGGACTCGTGTAGCTTGGAGCACATCGACACAAAGGCGGGTGACCTTCACAGGAGAGACCATCGAGACAGTCGACATGACCGCATCGCTCACCAAATAAGGCCTGTCTGTAAAATGTATGTATGCATATAAATAAATACATATAAATGTGTAAAAATTCCATAAATATTATCCATGAGCATTATCCATGTACTATCAACTATGGTATAGCCAACAACAATAAAGAACGTAACTGTCATCTCTACAGTTTTGTGGAGGAAGAGGATAAGCACGAATGCTTATATAGGCAATTAAAAGCGACATAAACACGACAGGGGTCGGCGCGTGTTTAGCTCGTTGTACGACATAAAGGTTAATGACCATCACACGAGAGACCATCGTTTCAATCGACGCGGTCGTAACGTTGGTCAAATAGAGTATTAGAATTATCAAATACGCTGGTCTATACATGTATATGTAAGTCATATGTATTAATATTATAAATAAATAAGTATATAAAAAGGTATATGATGTATCAGTTTTTGCATCACTATTTCTGAACGAATGTGATGCAGTCGCTGGTAAAACGCAAAATATCATTTTTTATCAGCGCATCAATCTTATAGGCAGTTTTGCTTAGATAAGCAAATACTGTTTTTTTTTCAAACTGTGGTATAACGAATAAACATTTTGTGTTAAAGGAAAATTAACATTTCTTTCTTATCGTAAACATATATGGAAATGGTTATATGTATAGAGCATTTATCTCGCTCTCAATATACGACAAATTATATATAAACTTTAGGACTACAATATTTACCTACATATGCTGAGATCCTCATCGGCCGTCGTCCGTGGTTCACATTCGCACGTTCCACCGACACAAATACTTCGAAATGGACACGTGTGGTTATAGATGCAGGGGTCGCCCACTTTGGTAATAGCTTGATCTGAAGAGAAACATACAAATCATATATAAACCTAAATATATTGTGAACAAATGCAGTGTCTGTGTCGCACGTGGGTCACATTAGCACATGTCATCCATGCAGATGCTGCCAGAAGGACAAGTGCTGTTGTAGATGCGGGGGTCGCCTACTTTGGTTATACAAATGTAGCTAGGGCACGGTCACAAAGCGATTTTGCGTTTTCCGAACCAGAGTTGTTTAACGCTTATACTTTTAGTCTGGAGCGTTTATGAACCCTGGTTAAATATTTAAGAATAAAGAATTAGTATGGGAAAAACGTTTCAAGACCGTAACTCATAGTATACGGTTAACAACCAGCTTGATCTTTTGGTTTGTTCATGATTCGATCTGACAGAATATATACATATATTTCCTAAATGAGCTAACACAACTTGCAATTTCATTTTGATTAAACAATCTTTAAAACAATAGGAATAATAATCAAAGCATAAACCTAACTGTTATTGGTACATTCATGTTAATTAAACTGCTTGTATATTATACTCGACAACAGAAGAGGTGTCCGGTCATTTTAGGCTTATATTTTTTCATTGTATCAAAAGTGGAACCAATTAAAACACGTTGGTTAGTTTCAGTTATGTTAATCATAGATGGTCTCGCAAACCTAACAATCTGGAATCCGTTTGACAATTATCTCGTTCGTCTTATCGAAGGGCTAAGAAACATTGATTTTGACTATCATTCAATGAGTATCGGAAGGAGAGGAAAAGCGCTATGTTCTATAAATAGAACACGGTTTTCGTTACTCAAAACCGGTGAGAAAGAATAAATTTCTATGCGACATGCGACGCAGGACACATCGTAAAAAGTCGGAAAAGCGTGTTTTTGACGCTTAACTGCGAAAACAGACTTTATTACGTTACAAGATAAAAGCGGTATGATAAAAAGATAACTCACATGCTCTTTACTCTGTTAAGTGCACTTTGAATGTCATTTGCCTCATAGCCTAGCCGTAATTCTCGAATAGACTCGGTTTATTTTGAAAGGGATAATTTAACCTGGCTACATAGTCGGGACATTCGAACGCAAACTGTCATTGTCAATATTATATTCAAGGGTGTTCGGAATAGAAAAATTATACAAAAAACCGTTGTTGTCCTCGTTTGCCTTATATACGATGTCGCGAAATGCATTAAAAATACGCTCGATATTGGCGCGGTTTCGCGCAAACTATAGCTTTATAAGTGAGTACGCTTATAATAGGTAGGAACATTGTAATCTAGAGTTCCGAGCTATGAGTAGCTGTTTAACTGTCATTTTAGCCGCCTTATCACCCTAAAATCGAGTAAAAAAGTTCGATCTGTTTATCGAGTCGTACGCTTGCGTATACTATTGCTACGAGGCTAGGGCGTGGAAATCGGCCATCAGGTTGTCTTAGACATGCACGAAAATGTGTTTTTTTTATTGATTGAAAACTTAAGCTACGGATTTAGCAAAGGTTTACTTAACGTGATTTTTCGATCAATATCGTGCTTCGAAGTAACCAAAAAGATAAGCGAAACGTAATTTTCAAAACTGTTGTAAATCCATTAATGGAGCATTAGAAAACCAGTGAAGGCAGCATTTGACATATTCAAACTGTTTTTTGAACAATTGTCCTAAAGCTGGTACTTCCGGTGCCTTGGGTCGGGCCATTCGCGAAACAGTTTTATTAACTCCAGCGACCGCCGCAACTGGCATGAATTATTGAATATGCGACAAAAGAGTCCAAATGTACCAATTACCTGTGAAAATAACAGCTAGATATCTGAAACAGGCATGGAAATGTATCTTAGAGGGTTTGTTACTCGCTGTTTCGATCGTTCATTTTCAAGAGTTCGCCGAATCGTCAATATCAAATATAGAGTTGTAAAAACTCATTAAATAAACTCACATTATGTGCTGCTTAATTTGGTACATAATTGATAAAAATTGACCTAATATGTTTTGAGTTACAGTAGTTTGAACAACCGGACATTTCTTTTGTTGTCGAGTATATTTATCGTTTTCTTTACTTTTTTACACCCGCCTCTTAAAACGATATCGCGTGATAGCTAAAGTTAATTGAAATGCATTCGAGTTCGACGCAATTAATTATTAAATCCAATATAGAGACACCCGCAAAAAAGGCACCCATGACCAAAAAAAAAAGACGTAAAACAAGGTTCATATCGGCCCAACCTACAGTAACATGTTCACGTCACACGACATCTTGCCAATTGGTTTTGGCCGCTTACCTTGGATACATATCTCGATGCTGCCTATATCATCCTTGACATAATTCGTCACATAGTAACCGAGCGGACACTCGCACCTCGCACAGTCGTCAAGGTAACAGCGCGCACCTGTTGGACACTCGGCGTCTACGTCACACCGGACGTACGCAGAGACGCCATGGTAATGAGATGCGGCGAAAACTGATCATGTGCAAGTAAAGAAACAGTATTGCTTTTAGACATGATATGGACTTTTGGTTAAGGAATTCGAATTATTATCGATGATTGCAAATATATATTCACTTTTTAAAATCAAATAATAAAAATATAAGTCCATTTTCTGTTTAGTTCAATGCGGATTAAATAAATGACACCGAACGTCGGATTATTCTTTATCACGCGTAAAGACCGTTTGTTCTACTACAATGAGGATATCTTTATGAATGTGATTCAACTTACCCATCGATATAATGAGCGACCATAGAGTTGTATCCATAAGCATTGCCTTCGTCAGTTGCGTAGCCTATTTGTATTCATATTCCTACAAATAAAATAAAAATCAATTGTCCGCTCTCTGTCATAAAACCATGATATTTTGGCGCCACTAGTCAACACACAATTTGCATGTTCACTATTGCATTAAATGATGCATCGTGCGGGTATGATATTTCAATGGATATTTATCCTGACACATGTTACTATAAATATTATAAAAAGCAAACATTATGTAAAAAATAATGATATGCTTTTCTATATATAAAAAAACTTTTTTTTTTTGCAATACTGAAAAGAGACCTGAAATTTATCCTGGAAATTATAATTAAATGTGACTCAAACAACTTAGTTTTTGGCACTTTTTTGTGCACAAAAAAATGAGCAATATAAAAAATGCATATATCCCCTTTTATTTCCGCATACATACATATATTTAATAAACTCGAACACTGTCCTAAAAGCTGGACGAACACTTATACGGGTCCGTGTTTTATGCGGGCAGAAAAAAAAGGTGGATTCTCAAATTCAATTTCAAACTATAGGGATCATCCATGCGTTATTTCGAACGGGTGTCAGGGTTTGATCCAGAAAAAAAATATCTAAAATAGAATAGCGCCAAAAAATGTTTAATGCTGCGTTCACGCAAAACATTTGTGCGTTATAACAAGCTACAAAACTCGAAAGCTCACAGTCACATTTGTATAAAAACATAAAAATATATCCCTTCTGTGCCTCCAAAAAGCCCGCTTTTTATAGCGGCCTTAGTGTGATATATAGATGTAGACCAACGACTGATACAATTGAAAACGAACGACGAACATCTATCTGAGACAAAATAGTGATGCTGTATCATCGATAAACCTCATTTCGATAACGATGACACTTACTCACTTGTTGTGTTTTAAAGACATTAATTGTATAAATTCCAAACGCTATGCGCATTTGTTCTATGGAAGCCAGCGGTTCAGAGCGTTTAAAATTCATTATGCCATTATGGTACGTTCCCTAATTTATTCATAAACACTTTTGTCATACTATTATTAATTGCTTTTACATACCAACCATTAAACATGAACCACTGAAAATTAATGATTAACACTTCAATATCCTAGTCTTTATCATGTGTTTTTGTCCCCATCATAAATCTCTGCTCGCACACACTCGTGAATTGTTTAACGATTAATCGTTTTTATATTCTCAATCAAGTGTTTAAGTGGCAGTTTATGAAACACTTAAGCCGAAAGGAGACTTCAAGTCAAGTTGTGCTCTACCTACTCGATTACGCAAATGTTATTTTAATCCATCTTGATTTTATGTGATGCTATAGTTTGCTTTTTACGACTCATTCAAAAACTAGAATCTAGTATCACTGATTATATATTTTCTACAAAAGTATTTTACAAAAGTCTTTTTTTAAATACGAATCTCAAATGATTTTTTAAATGAAACATAACCATTTATCAAATTCATTCTATAATGATGCATATACTGATGACTTATTTTTAAATGGTCTAATAACAACTGGACAATGTCAAATAGTTTAACATGTTAGTTTTAACCTGCAATATGATGTGAGCAAAATACAATAATAATGGTACAATATATTTGTAACGTTCTCAAAATATTAGCTTTTTTGTTCCGTTTTCTGGCTATTTTCGTTCACCAATATAATAAATGCACATATATGATGATGGCATATTACATCGTTAACCAACCTTTAAGCATATAACCCGACCCCTAAGCATATATGAGTAATAAGAAATTATTGGACTCACGAGCCTTGTATAGACCTAGACATTGCAGTTAATTGCAGACCTTTGCCAGACGTGACATTTCAGTTATTTTTACGTTTTTTTTTCACTTTTTTTTTGGGGGGGGGGGGCTCTTTTTTAATGAG
>LQRL01023836.1:2175-12272 GCA_001703475.1 Hydroides elegans
TACATATAGTTTTGTTATATTCCAAATATGAGCAAAAATAATTTTAATATTTTTTCAATCGAAATGAATGAACTGTTAATGCTGGGATCAGTTTACCGCCACTTACAAATGATTTAAGAATAACAAAGTATATCATCATCTTATTTGAAAAAAGTGTATTGCAAAATCTGATATTCATACACATTGACCATACGAACCTCATTCTTCGTAAAATCAAATCGCTAAGACTAATATATCAGCGTTAATTAACCGTTAGAACATGTTTCAGTACTACAAGCCACGACAACCACTTTTCATTGTTGATTTATCTATACTTTGACTGCTGTTTATAATAAATGGCATTTTCTACTCGTTGTCAGTCACATTCTAACATATTTATGCCTGGTCCAGCTTATACAGTCTACTCATACAGTACTTATGCTACTTATATCATATTGGCTCTATTGGTGATGATTATCACACAATATTTCTCAAGATATAATTCTACTTGGATTGTGCAATGACAATCTAGGTTCAAAAGGCATATACTTTAGTTCTGGTTAGTTTCTCTAAGCCATAATTTAACTCTTCTTAACTTATCCCGTTATATGATGATTACAGTCAAACCCTTTTTTCCAAGGCCCCATTCATGCATTTACAAATGTAAACTGTAGTACAAAATAAGCCGAATGGATATGAAATATATTTTAAGCAATGAAAAGCCGTTTTGACAATTAAAAGGTGAAATACAAAGAGTGTTATTACCTTATACAACAGACTAAAATTTTTAATATAGTAAAGTGGCGGTAAACTGATTCTTGCATTAGAATGTCACCTGTCTACGTTGAAAAATTAAATAAAATATTTCTGTTTAGCATTCAGCAATAAGCTTTGCTGAATCGATGCTCAATTGAATAACCTACCTTCAATATGAAAATATATGTAAAATATCAAACAATTATATTTTATATAAACGTTTGTTTAGAAAACTTTGCTAAAATTTAACGGTAAACTGATTCTTCACTCTATGTTTATGCCAATTTCAGTGGAAAACGCGCTTGACCAACCCATCGACCATTTGGATAAAAACAAACTCAATGTAAGGTTAAGTGGCATGCTTTCTGATCACGTTCCAAGAATTGCACTCTGCTACTAAAACCTGATATTTTCTATATCTCAACATTACATAATCAATCAAAAACCTTATCAAGCATAGTTTAACATACGCATTCTTAATACACAAACTTTCAGTTAAAACAAATGCTCTACAATCGGTCAAGATTATTTAACTTATAGGATCTAGGTTTTTATTCACACGGACTTACGTCTTAACCCATCATCACAGAAACCCGGCCGGACGAAAGAAACTTTATCCTTAATATGAGCCCAAAAATGGTCTTCAAGATTAATCCTTGCCCCCAGCGAGGACGTTAGAATACTACTATTCAATGTGGGTATATTTTTAGGCATCTACTGATTCAAATTATATATCTCATCATGAAAATTATTAATTAGTATGTTAAAACGTTTTAAAAATGCAAACAATATGTACTTTTTGGTGGATTTTGTGTTGTCATGACTTGGTTTGATCAAAACATCAAAATCTATTGCTTTTGCGAATTTCATATTTGACATGGATAAAAGAGTTTACATGTATGTGGCGATTTATCATGCTAAATGGCGATTAAATGAAATTATTGCAATAAAAAGTAATAATTCTAAGCTTGAAATATCACATAACATTCGAAATTTACATTGCTTTGAACATGAGAGTAGAATGTGAGAAAACTGTTAGGCCGTGTTCACGCAAACGAAAAAGCTCAGAAAATAGCACGAAATCCGATATTTTCGAAAGCCACATTTGTATAAAAACATAGCAATTTATCCCCTCTGTTCACGCAAAAATTAAGGATATTTTTTTTGCGTGAACACTCCTTTAATCTTTTTATTTATGCAAGATATCTTTTCTTTGAGCGCACAAGTGCATTTTAGTAGAGAATGGTGGCTTGGCATGTTGTTCATAAGTTGTGTCTGAAGAGTCATCAATTATATCAAATCATTAAGGGATTGTCCGGTCATCCTTATGCATATATTTTACCGCAAATCTCATGTTTTTCTTTTATCAGATATCTAGTTTATTCGAATTAAACATCGATATATACATGTAGATGGACATGCGTCTTCGATAAGAAACAGTACGACATTTTTAACATATGTTCCTATTATACAAATCATTTGATAACATGGTTCTTATTCGGGAACGACGTTAGGTTTTGAGGACATTCCACATTGGCCCTATATTGAAATCATACAAGATACCTTTTAAAGCTATTCTTTCGATTCCACACGGTGTAGATTATGATAAATCAACTGTTAGGTTATGGCAAAAGTTCATTAAATTATTTTAAAAGGTAATTATTTTAAATAAACCATCTTATATTAATAAATGACACATATCAGTTTTTATTTTGCGGAGGACGGCAGATTTATTCCTGAACCAAGACTGCAGACTTCGTATTTCCAGTAAGTTTCGATTGGCAGATTCCTTACTCAAGATCGTTAGCACTCGTTTGTATGTCTTTTGCTCCCAGTTTAAATGGTTTCCAGACATTTTTGTAAATAAATTACATTTGCTTTTATGTTAACGTTTACTTTCTCAATTATATTGTTTAAGCTATTTTGTATCCCCACGGTCGGAACTTAGCTCAACGTTTCTTGACGAAACATATCTGTATTTCCTTCAAATGAGATTTGTTCTCGAAATACAGATGTGCCACATTTTAAGATTATTGTGAGTATATGTGTCACATGCTAATTTATCAAACACATCCTTTTATACCTAAATAATAGAAAAAAGAAGATAAAATACCTTTTTATGAAGGTGTTTCAATATAGATTCCTAAATATAGAAGGTAGTTGCATAATCATGTGTTGTTTTATTGTCAATCTAAAATGTATGACAAACAATGAAAATAGGATACTAGCATGTTAAAAAGATATCTGTCTGAATCATATAACAAAGGACTATGTGCGACTTAAATAAGGAAACATATCCCAAAGCT
This sequence comes from Hydroides elegans, assembly GCA_001703475.1. Taxonomy (NCBI): domain Eukaryota; kingdom Metazoa; phylum Annelida; class Polychaeta; order Sabellida; family Serpulidae; genus Hydroides; species Hydroides elegans. The sequence continues at coordinate 5,217 of LQRL01023836.1, forward strand.
CAGCATCGGGCATTCAAAACTTAATTGTGGAATTTCTTCAATAATTTTACATATTTTGAAAGCTTACTATCATAGGCATTGATAACATTTTTTCTTAATTTTCTACTCAACATACTTTCAAATTATTACACCCTCAGAACATACAGATGAATTTTATTTGGATTATGGGGGTGTTCGTAAAATAATTGTTAAGAACTTGTATCAAGGAAGATATTATCCAGATTACTTAGCATATCAAATAGAGCTGACCCAATAGTATATTTTCAAAAAAAAAAAATATTATGTAAGCCAATGCGGTATCTGGTTACAGGGTGTTATGCAGAACATCGTTGAAATTTATCGGATTTAAGAAGGTGTATTTTACGCGATATAAATTGATGTTTGGTCAAGGCCGCATTCGATCACCACGCTGATTTTTACATATATAAAAGATATTGTAAAGATAAAACACATACTTTAAAAAGAGCTTGGTGTTCGAATGCGGCCTTGACCAAAATTGAACATTTTCTACCATTTTTGGCCGATATATTAGACTACCTAAATACTGAATTTCGCAACAAAATTCCACAACATAAATTCTTAGCATCCTCAAATCAAACCTATCGTGATGAATTATGATTAAATACTATAAACTGCGTAAAATGTATAAGTAATGGAAAAATCTATAGTTACACTGACCTAATATTTATCAAAATTTACTGCATGGTGATAAAATCAACTTCTCCTTGGGTGGGTATATAAGACCTCACTTTTCTATAAGAAAAAATTGATCAAACCGCTAGATATTTCACTTCTTTTACATTGATGTAATAGTCTTTCAAAATATATACAACAAAATACGGATTGATATATTTTAGATATCATCATGTTTGGGGTATGAATATAGGCCAAATCGCACATAGTCCTTTAGAAAGATAGGTTTAACGTAATATCGTTATTAATGAAACATGGCTGGAATACCGGTGACTTAACCTCAAGTTAAATAAATCGGATGTAATAATACAAAGCATTTGAGGACACTCTACATATGTTTTCTATATGCGCTTCTGTATATTTGGGTAAATAGCTCTACTACAATCTATTCACTGAACATTTCTGTTAACGTAAAAAGGACATAGAATCATATCCATGATAAGTTTGATTAATGTTTAGATTGGTTCTTTCATAAATCGCTATAAATAAATCCTAAATGAAACAAATATGAATATAAATAATTATGATACAATCTTAATTCATAGGGTAATTGGATGCTATCTATTTCTTATTCCTTACTTATGAAATAATATTACTCTTTCATCTTACAACATTTATTGGTTTGCCCTGGAATACCCTACATTTATTAAGGGTCCACATGAAACATTCTTCACAAACATATATAACGATCATAAAATGATTTAACTTTACGAGTAAAAACAATTAATAAAAGTGGATAAAACCTCTCAAGAAGGTGTTCACCAAATCTGCAATCCATGGAACTTTTTGCAAGCCAGCTGGTGATTATTTCTCTGTGCTTTATTATCCGTATTATGGTTATCAAATAATATTTAATCATATACTGGATAATAAATGTCACATACTAATAAGTCCAGTAAGGAACACGTAAGCTTTTGTCATTTTCAATATTGAATTCTCTAAGGGATAGCGGAGAATTATATCATGACGATACTTATCTAAAAAATCTAACATTGGCATAATTTTAGTTTTGATAACATGAAAAAACAAATGTTTCTGACAGGAAATATTTTACGAACCAAACTAAGAATTTAAGAGGGCATAGTTTCTTCACATGTGCTCATACAGGGTTCCATATATTATGGTACATAGGTTTTATGAATCTATATGTTCATGAGATTATTGTAAAGAACGATCAGGGGCATATACACGTATAGAGTCTATGGTCGTTATAAAATACTTACATAAGCAAGGGGGCCTATGATACGCAAACGAGATTTTTTTACACGAACCAGCAAGGCATTTTGCGAACGATCCAGACTCCATGCATTTAGAATATTTTTCAAAATTACCAGTACCGCTGACGTACAACCATAAAAACTTCAATTTTGCACAATATTGATAACGGGTGCCTTATCATCATTGAGATATTAAGGGATTCCGATAAGGTTTTTTTTTTTAATTTGAAATACGGCCGTTCTATGTCAGGGACTTCGAATTCTAATAGATTTCGTGGTTCAAAATAAACTGACGAAATTAGAAAAAACTTGGCAAGTTTCTTGTTCTCTATAATAACATACATAATATCACAAATCACTTACCCACACTGACTTCTTTTAAGAGATGCGACCGCTTCTTGAACAATGGCTGGATATAAAGACATCCCTTCGGGTAAAAATCTGAGGTTTCGCTCAGTTCAGATATCGTTTAGACAAGGCAGGTTTTACTTACCTGTTTAATCAATACAAAGACTTACCAACGCTGAGCTCTTTGAATAGATGCGACCGCTTCTTGAACCAGGGCTGGATGTAGAGACATCCCTTCGGGTAAATATTTAAGGTTTCGCTCAGTTCAGATATCGTTTAGACAAGGCAGGTTTTACTTACCTGGTTAATCAATACAAAGACTTACCAACGCTGAGCTCTTTGAATAGATGCGACCGCTTCTTGAACCAGGGCTGGATGTAGAGACATCCCTTCGGGTAAATATTTAAGGTTTCGCTCAGTTCAGATATCGTTTAGACAAGGCAGGTTTTACTTACCTGTTTAATCAATACAAAGACTTACCAGCGCTGAGCTCTTTGAATAGATGCGACCGCTTCTTGAACCAGGGCTGGATGTAGAGACATCCCTTCGGGTAAAAATTTAAGGTTTCGCTCAGTTCAGATATCGTTTAGACAATGCATGTTTTGCCGTACTGTTCTAATGAATAAAAATACTTACCCACACTGACTTCTTTAAACAGATGTGACCGCTTCTTAAACCAGGGCTGGATGTAGAGACATCCCTTCGGCTGTCGCGATCCGGGTCGTTGGCGTAGAACGACTTTCACGCGCTCGTAGACCTTGTTGAACGACTCTCGCATTGTCGCTTGGTAGTGTTTTGGTTGCCTTCACTTCCCTTTAAAATTGTTTCAGAGAACGCAATGTTAAATATTTTTTAAGTATTTAAAAAAACACTCTTCGGCTGCCTCGAGCCCGGTCGTTGGCGTAGAACGACTTTCACGCGCTCGTACACTTTGTTGAATGACTCTCGCATTCTGAAGTGATGTTATTGTGGTTATCTTCAAATTCTTCAAATTGAAAAATGATAAAAACGTCATAGTTATAAAAAAACAGTTGTATTATGTTCAAAGTATGTTGTCATGTCTACTAATTATTGGACCACGCCGTTCTCGAATCCTATTAAAATATACTGCTAGCATAAAACATGTTGTTCTGGGAGGCCCGAAGATAAAAATCTGCAAAGATAAACATCTGTCGCGATCTAGGACGTTTTCGCAAAACGACTTTCACGAGCACATAGACCTTGTTGAATGAGTCGCATTGTTGTCAATTGGTAGTTTTTGGTTGCCTTCACTTCCCTTCAAAATTGTTTAAAACATCATAATGTATAATAATTTTAAGGTTTTAAAAAACCCTTCGGAAGAAAGACTTTCACGCGCTCGTAGACCTTGTTGAATGATTCTCGCATTCTGAAGTGAAGTTATATTGGTTACCTTGAAATTCTTCAAATTGGAAAAAATAAAAACGTCATAGTAAAAACTGCAGTTTTTATGTTCAAAGTATATGTTGTCATGTTTACTTATTATTGGCCTACGTCGTTCACGAATCCTATTTGAATATATGGCTAGCATAAAAAGAGGTTGTGGGAGGCCCCTTTCGCTGAAAAGTATGCAACGATAAAAATCTTTCGCGATCCGGGTCGTTGTCGTAGAACGAATTTCACGCGCTCGTACACCTTGTTGAAGGATTCTCGCATTGTTGTCAATTGGTAGTGTTTTGGTTGCCTTCGCTTCCCCTTAAAATAGTTTTAATCGTATTGTTAGTAAGTAAAAACGTCGGGGTTAGGCGTCCTATACATGTACACAATATTTTATTCGTTTTTTTTTTATAACTAACATCAACTATATCTTATTCATTTTCGTATATTTTTTTCCTTAACAATATGTTACATGTTGTTGAATGACGATAACAAGTATATTTTGTTTGTTAGTTATGATATCCGAATTAAAACCAAATAATGATCTATCTCTGTTGAGAAAGAACAGTTACATAGGAAAAAATATTGAATGACTCTCGCATTGTAGTTGGTTGATGTAGTGGTTCCCGTCACTCCCTTCAGATATATCAAAAATCAAATTGATGAATGATAATTAAGATAATTAAGATTTTGAGTGTCCTATAAGATATCACGTCACGGTCGTAAAACCCTTACAACGCGTTCACGTAAATAAAAAAAATGGAACGAAGAAAAGCAAGAAAGCTTAAAGTTAACATGATTAAGGCGCGTTCATCCGAAAAAGGCTAAAAAAAACTCAAAGCCGCGGGTTTATTAAGTTTCTCATATCAAGTTGACGTGAAGAAAAAGGCATATATTTAAAACAAACAAATAACACACTTTTTCGTCAAGTGAAATTTGTGATTATTTTGTTTTGAGTGAATGCTGCTATACGTACATGCATAACCAAGTATTGTGTCGGTGTTGTTCTCGTTTTTCTTTTTAAAAAATAAATGGTTTGCAAAAATATTTTCCGGTGGTCATTTTCTTTTTTGTTTAATGTGCATGAATGTGTATAAAATTTGTGAATGTTAATATACAACTTATTAATTAATATTTTTATCACCGCGACTAAATCCCCTCAGAAATGCGGGCTAAACAGAGAAAAAGTAACTTAATACACAATTACAATCTTCATTCATCGGATCTTATGGGCCTCACCTTAGTAACTATTTTTATCCCTTTTCAAGTAAGTTTAAGAAATGATTAATTTACAGTTATCCCCTTGAAGTAGTTTTTTTTTTACATTTATTTAAGGCATTCGTCATGTAACATACACATATTTGCTACTACTTGATAGTTGCATCATATTTTTTTCAGCCGTAAAACATGATTCTAACGGGTTTTACGTAAATATATACAAGTAGTAAGAGAAGTGGTGATTTATTATCAACTCCCCCTTCCTTGTGAATCACAAAGCGATCAAAAATGGGGTAGTGGAAATGACCAATGCTAATTAGCACGCATGGTCAAAAAGTGGGGTTGTGCAAAATAGAGGACTACCCTTTTTTATACACTTGTGCATACGCTGTGAGAATGGGCTGGTGGGGTTGAACTATAACTAATTAGCAGCCGTCATAAGGCGCCCTTTTTTAATCAGTGGTCCATACGCAATGAGAATGGGGTGGTGGAATGTGTGGTAAGGTGTGTTATAAATTGGGGGCACGGCTGAATTCAATATTTTCAAAATTGCAAAAATTATCAAATTCCGATATTAGTTTACGTGTTATATATCATAAAAAAATCAAGAGTCGAAAGTGAATAAATCGCTAATAACGGATATTAATACAAATATAGAGTAATAGATTAATAAAAATGGAAGGAAATGACAGATCATGGTTAGGTTCTTTGAATGAAAATAGTGCAGAAAACAAACGGAATAATGTGGATGCTGCTGCCGCCGCCGCAAAACGTTTATGCCTGGACACAAATTTACAAAATGGTGAGTTTAGATTATTTTACTTTTCAATTTCCAGCAATGATTTAAATTAACTAATATATCTCTTTTTGAATTATGATATATGAACATTGTAATTGTAAAGCATATTAACACTTTATACACGTTTATATAGGCCAATCGTTTACATTAAAAATAATGATATTATGCAGATTATATGGTGGCATATGAAACAATTTTACTTGACGATGTTGATAAAGAGATTTTGTTTGTTCACGGACTGCATAAAGCTGACATTGAAAACTTTAGTATGCGTATGTCTAATTTAATTTTTATTTTGATAAAACTACTTTATAATTTAGTAATTCTATAATTTTAGTGATTCTAATTTGTTTAAAATGCACGTGATGCTCGCTGCTTTACTAGTGATATGTGCAATAAATACATATAAAAACAATAACAATGAACGCAAAGGAGTGTCATAATTGTATGGCTTACTTGATCATTGAACATTTTGTATCGTGAGGTATTTAAATCAATGATCCTCATTATTTTTCGTAACAATAATTATAGCTTAATTTCATTTTTTTTCTATCATAAAATGTTCTGTAACTAAGCTGTGCGTAAGAAATTGTCATTAATGTAAGGTTTACATGGCCGTGAGCGGAGCAAGGCTTAAAATCGGTGGTTTAAAATTGTAAAACCCTGCCCAACTTTGCGTCTATTTGTATCACATATCTTTATTTATAATAGAAACATGAACACACACTAACTAAAAATATTATGCGGTTACAGAAACCGACACATCAGCGTCAAACGGAAATAAAGAAAATGAAGATCCTGCAAGTAATGAAGAATCGTCTCAACCGACACATGGATCACCACTATTCGAGGATTTGCAGCATTTGGCACTAGGTGGCACCAAGTTTGCAACGATTGTCAAATTTAAAGGTAAGAAAAACTATATTATTTTTTAACTTTTAGTCGTCCTTTAGTCGTCTTTTGGTGTACATACGCATTGATCTGGCAACATTTAATCAACGACGACGATCTGAGGGCTGTTATTGTTTGACTTACATGTTTGGTGGCTGGATTATTTGTATATTGGGTGTTTATTGTTAATGATAGGTGCAAAGATGATGCGGATGATAGATTTTGAAAGGATATGATCCCGGTTCCGAATATTCAGCAGCTTTATTGCATTTTGTTTTAGTTATGTTTTCTTTTATATTTGAACATGACTTTACAGGTCTGAACATTGATACGTGAGGGTTCGCCGACACTCAATTATGCATTATTTCTGGAAAAAAAATATTTTGTTTTATGACATTGTAGGTATACTTCATGTCGAGTTAGCTGACCTTCATCAGTATGCCCCTGGAAGTAAATATTATAGAAAGAAAGACTCAAAGGGACTGCGCATGAACA